>JAVYIG010001793.1:0-298596 GCA_035222895.1 Strongylocentrotus droebachiensis | reverse complement strand
TTTTCTGGATCCAGATAAGATAAGTTATTTAAAAAAGTCGGTCTTGGGCCCCATTTCACAAAACTTGCAATCAGTGACAACACAATGACAGTTTTTGTTATAAGCTGGTGAAATCCTTGCTTCTGATTGGTTATCAGTAAAATTGTCACTGATTTTTGTCATTTGTCATTGAAAAAAAGGCTCAGTTAAAACGGGTCCCAGGTCTAACTTTTTCTAATGTGAACGAAATGTACGCTTGATTCGATGATTATGTTTTCTTCTGATTTTGTCTTGACATAATTAAAGGTAGTGATATGTTAAATCTCCTTGAAATAGAAATGGTTTGCAAATAAAAGTGGGGGGAAAATCGCGCACGGTAGGACTAACTGACTAACACATTGGACTATAACTGTCGAAAATTTCTTTCCACCCAAACAGAAATAAGCAATGAAGCAGTGAATAAATACCGTACTCCAGTGGCGTACGCAGGATTTTTTTCAAGGGGGGGGGGGGGTTAACATTTTGAAATCGGGCCAAAAATTTCGCAACGACTCAGCCAGCCACTGAATAAGCGGGCGGGGGGGGGGGGGGGTAAGAGGACATTTATACTTATTTTTTTGGTCCCAAAATTTGCCGGATCGACCTTTCGGTCCGTTGGGGGGGGGGGGGGGGTAAGGTCACCTTTTTTAGGTCACCATAAGCATTTTTTTTTTTTTTTTTTAATTAAAAAAAACAACAAACAAACAAACAAACAAGGGGGGGTTTCGTCCAAAATACACACATAAAAAATACCAAAGGGGGGTTCAACCCCCCCCCCACCCCCTGCGTACCCACCTGCTGTACTCCGTCTCCTTAGACTACATCGAGTATTTTAACAGTATTCCGACAGAGTTACGCCCGACTCTCTTGGCACACACATGTCATAGGACGGTAATGGCAATCGAGCTGCAGAATTATGACGATGGAAAATGTCATATAAGGACAATTACCTCTTGGACAATCAAACACCGGAAAATTACCCCCCGGAAAACTACCCCCAAGGAGAATTACCCCCGGATAATTGCCCCAAGGACAACCACCACCCCACATGGAAGCGCAGACGCGGATCTACGGGGGGGGGGGTTAGGGGGTTTAAACCCCCCCCCCCCCCCCTTGGGCGGCCCAAAAAAAACACACAAAAAAAAAAAGGAAAAAAAAAGAAAGAAAAAAAGAAAAAAAGAAAGAAAAAAGAACGCACGCTGGAGAGAAACCCTTTCAAGTGCAAATATTGTGAGAAGATATTCAACTCATCTGGTAACTTAACCAAACACATGATAACTCTGGATATAACTGTGTATTAAACTGTTACTTGATTTAAAAAGACGTTATCATGCACTGCTTTCTTTGGTCTCCATTGTGTTAATAGATGCCAGGAAAACATCACTTACGGGGTTCAAATAAACACCCCAAAAAAAATCGGCTCGCAGCTTTGCGGCTCGTGGATGATGCTCCGCATCGTCATTATTTTGGTCAAACCCCCCCCCCCCCCAGGCGCGGATCTACGGGGGGGTTTAGGGGGTTTAAACCCCCCCCCCTTGGGCGGCCCAAAAAAAAAAAAAAAAAAAAAAAAAAAAAAAAAAGAAAAAAAGAAAGAAAAAAGAACGCACGCTGAAGAGAAACCCTTTCAAGTGCAAATATTGTGAGAAGATATTCAACTCATCTGGTAACTTAACCAAACACATGATAACTCTGGATATAACTGTGTATTAAACTGTTACTTGATTTAAAAAGACGTTATCATGCACTGCTTTTTATGGTCTCCATTGTGTTAATAGATGCCAGGAAAACATCACTTACGGGGTTCAAATAAACACCCCCAAAAAAATCGGCTCGCCGCTTCGCGGCTCGTGGACGATGCTCCGCATCGTCATTATTTTGGTCAAACCCCCCCCCCTTAGCAAAAAGCTAGATCCGCCCCTGCCCCCCTTAGCAAAAAGCTAGATCCGCCCCTGAAGCGTTGTATCATCCGCTCAATCTGACTTCAGTGCATATAACGAATAAGCATTTTTGCATGAAAGTGAAGTTTTCACAAAAGTGCGTTTCTTTCCAGCCAGAGACATCGGAGTGCCAGGGAGTAACTTGGGTAACCTTCAAAAAGTATAATATAAACAATTAATATGCACTTTCTCTGTTCTTTTGTCTGAAAAAACATAGTAGTCCAGCACAATTTCGTTTTTGTTTGCGTTGGAGAAGAGCAAAATAGCGAGTTTCAATTGCACTTTGACCGCTCTCGCAAGCCCTTATCAGCCTGTTATCAAGGTAATTGACGAAAGTTCAATGATCACATTGCACATAATATGCGTTCAGATATGAAATGAATATCTCAACGTATTATGCAGAAGGGGGTCTTGGGGGGGGGGGGTCAAGCACCCCAATGTCTTTAAGCCCCTTAAAAGTTTCGAGGGCGCATGAGTGCAGGAACTATCAAATCCACCATCATCCCACCAAAAAACAAACCAAAACCCTCCAACCACCCCAAAAAAACTGCTAGAACTACCCTTGGTTTAGTTGGTTAAGTTGGTTACATATGATTTCTGTGCCTTATCTTTTCACCCTCAAACAATTCGGGTGACAAGGTTAGTGTGATCAACACGAGTTAATTATAGGCTATCCTTTCGTTTTATTAGTCAGAAGGAATAAATGATTAATCTACTGTGTTCTGTGTTGCATTTATTTGAATTCTGATAGGAACCATTTTCAGCTGGGGGTTCAAAAAGGAAGAAATTGTTTTGACAGAAAAAATAATATTGTTAGGGATTGGGAGTTAAAGATAAGCATTCATATATTATTGAATTAATATCGAAGGAGAGCTTGAAAAGTGCATGAACTTGATTTAAAGGCCTAAAGAAACATATTGTATTGTATGTCGAGATTGTGTGGGAAGTCTTATAAGGAACCTTATTGAAACACGAAAAGTTGCCAAGTCGGTATGAATACATTTGATCTTTTAGAACACAACGCAGTTTCAATTTTATCTGCTGCTGAGAGAATTCACCATCTCAGTGTTTACTCTAATTCATTTTACCACTCACCTGCTTACACTGAGTGTAAAAGTTATGTAACTAATACAGAAATAATGAATAAACGACAAAACAATGACAAAGATGCATTATCTAATTAAGCCTAAAGCGATAAGTGAGATATGAAACTAAATTAATTTCAGAGTGCACGTATCAAATGCAGGTTCCCGGGTTTAAACAAAAAATACTTTTAGGTAGTGTCTTGGTTAATATTGATATTTGCAAAGACTTACGAATTTAAAGTTCAATTCTTTTATCATTTCTACGCGAATTTGTCACTTATAATAAGTATCTTTATCACCTATGATTAACTTTTTATTTGCTTAGTCGTGTGCAGTTTTTATCTATTCCGCTTTCATGTGTGTAGTTCAAGCAGGTGGAGCTTTGATGACAAACGAATCTAATGTTACTCTGGGCATCCTCTTGATACACAGTGATGTCAAGAAATGACACTTTAACAGATGATCGCAAGGGAGGAATATAGGACATAATTCTTTGCGATCAGAGAACTTACTGATCCAGTGATGCCGCGAAACATTAACGAATATGGATGATGTGAATCAAAAGATCCACGATGCAGTACTGCGGGGTAATCTTGAAGCCGTCGAAAGTTTGTTAAAACTTGGTTTAAACATAAATCAAATAAACCAAGAAGGAAACACACCCTTACAAATAGCGATCCAATATGGCCAGGAGAATGTCATCGAGTGTCTCATAAATCATGGAGCTGATGTGGAGAGGGCGACTCCAGATGGACAAACACCCTTACATCTTGCTGCATCACTCGGACGTATTAAAGCAACGAAATGTCTACTAAGTCATGGAGCTAATTTGGACAAAGAAGACAAGGACGGCTCCTCTGCATTATACATTGCAGCAGGGTACGGTAAACTTGATGTTGTGAAATATCTAATCGGTCAAAAAGCTGAGGCGAATGAGGATGATGGTAAGTTGATTTCCGCACAGCAAATTGGTGCAAGCTATGGTCATGTTGACGTCAACAAATATCTCATCAATCAAGGAGCTGAGGTGAATAAGGGAGATATGGACGGTTGGACTGCATTAACAATTGCTGCTCAGAATGGTCATCTTGATGTCATCAAATATCTCATCAGTCAAGGAGCTGAGGTGAATAAGGGAGATAATTACGGTCGGACTGCATTAACAATATTACTGCTCAGAATGGTCATCTTGATATCGCCGAATATCTCATCAGTCAAGGAGCTGAGGTGAATGGGAGAGATAAAGACGGTTGGACTGCATTACATCATGCTGCTCAGAATGGTCATCCTGATGTCACCAAATATCTCATCAGTCATGTAGCTGAGGTGAATAAGGGAGATAATTACGGTCGGACTGCATTAACAATTACTGCTCAGAATGGTCATCTTGATATCGCCGAATATCTCATCAGTCAAGGAGCTGAGGTGAATGGGAGAGATAAAGACGGTTGGACTGCATTACATCATGCTGCTCAGAATGGTCATCCTGATGTCATCAAAATATCTCATCAGTCAAAGAGCTGAGGTGAATAAGGGAGATAATGACGATGAGACTGCATTACAAATTGCTGCTCATGATGGTTATTTCGATGTTACCAAATATCTCATCAGTCAAGGAGCTGAGGTGAATAAGGGAGATGATGGGGGTTGGACTGCATTAACAGATGCTGCTCACGGTGGTCATTTCGATGTTACCAAATATCTCATCAGTCAAGGAGCTGAAGTGAATCAGGGAGATGATGAGGGTTGGACTGCATTAACAATTGCTGCTCAGAATGGTCATCTTGATGTCATCAAATATCTCATCAGTCAAGGAGCTGAGGTGAATAAGGGAGATGATGGGGGTTGGACTGCATTAACAAATGCTGCTCACGGTGGTCATTTCGATGTTACCAAATATCTCATTAGTCAAGGAGCTGAGGTGAATAAGGGAGATAATGAGGGTAATACTGCATTACAAATTGCTGCTCATGGTGGTTATTTCGATGTTACCAAATATCTCATCAGTCAAGGAGCTGAAGTGAATCAGGGAGATGATGAGGGTAGGACTGCATTAACAATTGCTGCTCAGAATGGTCATCTTGATGTCATCAAATATCTCATCAGTCAAGGAGCTGAGGCGAATAAGGGAGATAATTACGGTCGGACTGCATTAACAATTACTGCTCAGAATGGTCATCTTGATATCGCCGAATATCTCATCAGTCATGGAGCTGAGGTGAATAAGGGAGATAATTACGGTCGGACTGCATTAACAATTACTGCTCAGAATGGTCATCTTGATATCGCCGAATATCTCATCAGTCATGGAGCTGAGGTGAATGGGAGAGATAAAGACGGTTGGACTGCATTACATCATGCTGCTCAGAATAGTCATCCTGATGTCACCAAATATCTCACCAGTCATGGAGCTGAGGTGAATAAAGGGAATAAGGACGGTACAACTGCATTACACAGTGCTGCTCACAATGCTCATCTTGGTATCACCAAATATCTGATTAGTCAGGGGGCAAAAGTGAATCAGAGCAATGCTCAAGGCCAGACCCTTTTATATATTGCAGCAGGATACGGTAAACTAGATGTAGTGAAATATCTGATCAGTCAAGGAGCTGAGGCGAATAAGGGAAATAAGGACGGTATAAGACTGCATTACAACATGCTGTTAAGAATGGTCATCTTGATGTCACCGAATATCTCATCAGTCAAGGAGCTGAGGTGAATCAGGGAGATGATAACGGTTGGTCTGCATTAAAAATTGCTGCTTCTTAGGGTCATCTTGATGTCATCAAATATCTCATCAGTCAAGGAGCTGAGGTGAATAAAGGAGATAATGACGGTCGGACTGCATTAACAATAATGCTGCTTACAATGGTCATCTTGATGTCACCGAATATCTCATCAGTCAAGGAGCTGAGGTCATCTTGATGTCATCAAATATCTCACCAGTCAAGGAGCTGAGGTGAATACGGGAGATAATGACGGTCGGACTGCATTAACAATTGCTGCTTACAATGGTCATCTTGATGTCACCGAATATCTCATCAGTCAAGGAGCTAAGGTGAATGGGAGAGATATATTAATGAGGGTTGGACTGCATTACACAGTGGTGCTCACGGTGGTCATTTCGATGTTACCAAATATCTCATTAGTCAAGGAGCTGAGGTGATCAAGGGAGATAATGACGGTTGGACTGCATTACAACATGCTGCTAGGAATGGTCACTACTGAAAACAAGGAGATAACATCGCAGGATGATATTATATCAGAAATTGTATTCTTCTGCTCTAAATTGTATGATAATAATCCTGTTGTTGATGTAGACGTAAATACAATATTAAATGATCCAGATATAAGTAAATTAACCAATTCAATGTCACAGAAGCTTGAAGGCGAACTCTCCATTGATGAAGTTCATCAAGCTCTTACAAATATGAAAAATAATAAATCACCCGGTCTAGATGGATCAGCGTCGAATTTTTCAAATATTTTTGGAAAGAATTACACATATTTTTAGTGAGATATTTGAACTCTGCATATTCATCCGGAATGTCCTATACACAGAACTTAGGAGTCATCTCTTTAATTCCCAAAGGAAAAAAAGAAAGGCATTATTTGAAAAATTGTAGACCCATATCTTTATTGAACGTGGTGTATAAATTAGGTTCCGCTTGTATAGCAAACAGATTAAAGAACGTACTTCCTTTTCTCATACATGAAAATCAGAAAGGCTTTGTCAGGACGATTCATTGGAGAGAATATCCGTTTGTTATATGATTTATTATTGTATACTGATATCAATGACATTCCTGGTTTATTGCAGCTTATAGATTTTGAAAAAGCATTTTATTCTATTTCTCATCATTTTATTAGAAAAGTATTGCACTTTTTTAAGTTTGGTCCCTCGATTAAAATGGGTTAATGTATTCCATGAAAATGCTCAATTCTGTATATTAATCAATGGACACGTGTCTCCAAGATTTTTAATAGAGCGAGGATGTCGTCAAGGAGATTTTCTGTCAGCTCTTATCTTTCTATTATGAGCCGAAATACTAGGTCTTTTGTTTAGAAATTACATTGTGGGTTTGAGCTTAAGCCCCTTTCACACCGGATATGCGACGTAGAGTTGCGTAGTGTTGCGTACCGACTACACCGAAGTTAAGCTGCGTACTCATGAATAAATAATATTGATGCTTCGGCGTAGTACCTGCGTAGGTTATGCGTAGGCTTGCGTACGATGGCGTATATGTTCACAACTTGCTTTTTATTTATGTGCAATGGACCTTGTGGCAGATTAGCCCTGTGCTAAACAAATTATTCAATAAAGTCTACTACTACTACTACTACTACTATAGTTACGTACCCAGTGCGTAGGCATCGCGTACCTACGGCGTAGGCAATTGGCGTAGGGTTACCTACGCTTGCGTAGGCCTGGCGTACGTAGGGTTGCTTACGGTTGCGTACGGTTGCTTACTGTGTGCGAAAGTGCAATGTAAAAATGCGATAGACGCTCGTACGTAGGAGCCGCGAGTGTAGCCATGCGGCGCTTAATAAACCTAGTTTTCTGCCCTCAATCCACTGCTGCCTGCTGTCCAGAACACATCACTGCTGTTTGAATTACAGATGACTGTTGTAATAACACAGGCAGAAAAAGATCATGAGTTGTTTGGGCCCTCGGCAAAAAGGTACAATACTCCAGCATCTGGATCGATGCCCTGGAAAGACTAATTAGTCAAAAATTGTGGCAGAACATGAACGCTTGGGAGAAGAAGAACAGAGAAGGTAAGAAGCGTGTGGGTAAAACCTTGGATCCAGCGCAGGCCCCTGCAGGGGCAACTGAATATGAACAGCTGATGAAAGAACTGCATGCTGAGGATGTTTCTGCATTTACCAATTTCATGCGGATGGGACCACAGGATTTCCTTGAACTTCTGACACGAATTGCACCGAGGATTACCAAACGTGATACTCACTATACAGGAAGTCTCTGGAACCTGGTTTCCCTGCATGGTTTAAAGCTGACTGTCACCTTGAGGTTTCTGGCCACCGGCAACAGCTACAAGACACTTCAATATGGATTCCGAGTTGCCCATAACACTATTTCTGTGTTTATCCCACAAGTGTGCCAGGCAATAATCGATGAATTATCTGACGAAGTTCTCATGTGCCCATGCAGATACTCCAGATGGATGGAAACAAGTGGCCTCAACCACAACCCTTGCCCTTCTTTCCTGGCATTTTTGCAGTAATTAAAGCAGAAATAATTAAATCCTGCAGATTTAGTTCAGCAGCGACAGTAGAGTCATTGTGGCTAAGCTGCGCGCAGGTTGGATCTAGGACGTCTTTATACGTTTTTAATGCTTCGTCGGACTGGCGTAGGGTAGCGTATTGTTGCGTAGGCTTGGCGTACAGTTGTGTAGGCTTGGCGTACAGTTACGTAGGCTTGGCGTACAGTTGCGTAGTGTTGCGTACACTTGCGTACAAATTGCGTACTTTCTGTGTAAAGTGTTTACGCCGAAGGTACTTAAATATGTTTAATTTTGTGCGTTCATCTCGCGTACCCATTTGCGTCCCTCCGCGTACAGTTGCGTAGGCCGGCATAGGGTTGCGTACAATCGGCGTAGGGTTGCGTACGACCGGCGTAGTCGGTACGCAACTCTACGCAAGGCCCGGTGTGAAAGCCCCTTTACCTGATAGGCAACTTAAAATAATTCAATATGCAGATGATACTCTTCTAACACTGAACGGGTCAGTAATGGAATTAAACAGTGCATTAAACATTTCAGATAAATATAATGCAATGTCTGGTTTAAAAGTTAATATACAGAAGACACATGCGATATGGATTGGAGGATACAAAAACAAGAAAGATGGTGTGCTTTTGAATAGAAATCTAAATTGGGTGTTTGATGATTATTTCAGATATATATTTCAGTATAGACTTTTGTACGGATTTGCCCCAATTGGTAATTCACAATTAAAATGAAAAATTTAAAGAAATCAAAGGTCAAATGACATCGTGGTTAAGGCGAAACTTACTGTTCTTGGAAGAATCGCTGTCGTCAAATCATTGTTTGTATCCAAATTAAACTACCTTATTTTGTCCCTCCCTAATCCTGGTGAAAATCTTTTGAAAGATATAAATGCTCACTTTAATGGGGGGAGAAACCTGATAAAATAAGTAGAAATCAAATGTCACAAATATATTCAGACGGCGGGGTTAAAATAATAGGTATATACACACATTGCCAATCATTAACAATTTCCTGGATTAAGAGATTGGTAATTGGCTCAATGGATAGCAATATCCTCTGTCTTTTGCAATCTTTCTTGCCTGAACTGCAAGATTTAAAATTATATAGATGAGATTCGATTATTACTTATGAAAATAAAATTTGATGTTCTATGTATTTCAGAGACATGGCTACATGATCTGATAAATGATAATGATGTTTTTATAGACAATTATGTAATAATTCGTAAGGATAGACCAAAGACTATGAACAAGAAAAGAGGCGGTGGTGTTTGTGTTTATATCTTAAAATCTATTCCATACACATTGCGACATGATCTAATAAGTAATTCATTGGAAGGTATTTGGTTTGAAATGTTTTTTAATCACGAACAAGTATTGATGTCAGGCGCGGATCCAGGGGGGGGGGCCGAGCGGGCCTTGCCCCCCCCCCCCCGCAAAAAAAAAAAAAAAAAAAAAGAGAGAAAAAAGGAAAAGAAGCGAAAGGGAAAGAGGAGAGAAAGGGAAAGAAAGAAGAGGAAGAAGAAAAGAAAAGGGGGAAGAAGGAGATCGGGGGCCGAAAGGGCTTTGCCTCCCAGGCTGTTGACCCCCCCCCCCCCCCCCCCATAAAACAAATAAGAGAGAAGGAAGGAAAGGGAAAGGAAAAGAGGAGATACTGGCGTACTGATAGGGGGGGGGCTTAATAATAATAATAATATTGGCATTTATATAGCGCTCTTACAGACATACATGATTGTGTATCACAGCGCTTTACAACATTACATGACTTAATTGACATTGATAGCAAACAATAAAATTACGTACACAAAAATATATAAATTCAACTATTAAAGAGAAAGGTTTTCAAGGAACGTTGAAAGATAGCGAGAGAAGGAGAAGATCGTACAGCCTGAGGGAGATTGTTCCAGAGACGTGGTGCGGAAACAGAAAAAGATCGATCCCCAAAGCGTGTACGACTCCTGGGAACCGAGAGCAAGGCTTAGTGGAAATCAAATTCAAACGTGTTTATTTCTAATTTCACAACGGTAGATTACAAATAATGCTGAAATGACATAATTTCCGAGATTTTTTCTCACTTTTTAGTAAATTATACGTTTGTATGTGTTTGTTGGAAAATGACAAATTCCTAAATTTGCAGCCAGGCAAGAAATATGATTCTCGAGATTCCTACATGTCAGGGCCCGAGGTACGGCGGGGATCGGGAGCCTCGAGCTCTCCCCCCCCCCCCCCCCCTCACACTTTTTTGAAAAAGTATATTAAAGAGAAAAAAAATAGAATGAGAGCAAGAAAGAAAGAATAGTTAACTGCCAGTGTTAACAAATAATTATATGCTCATCAAACATCAAAATATGCTCATCTGACTGTGATTAAATGCCTGAAACCCCTAAGCTTCCGTGGGCTCTGCCCCCTGGATCCCACCAAGGGCCCTACGGCGGGCCCTAAGATGCTCATCTGACGGTAATTTAATATCTAAAACCCCTGATTTTGGGGGGCTCCGCCCCCTGGACCCAACGCCAAATAGTTACCTGCCAGTGTCACGAAATAATAAGGTATACAAAAAAAAAATGCTCATATGACCTTAATTAAACGCCTAAAACCTCTGAGCTTCAGGGGCCGGCTTCGCCGCCGCCCCAGACAAGGATTAACAATCGAGAACGGTACAGCGAATCGTCTTCTTTCTCTCATAATCTTATGAAACGTGAAGCTTCCGCGCTTTGCGCGGGAGGGGGAACTTGAATTTAGACAAGGATTCAGAGGCGAGAACGGTAATACCAATCTTTTATGATTTAATAAAACGTAAAAGCTTCCGCGCTTCGCGCGGGATGGAGGGGGGGAACTTAATTTCGACGAGGATTATTTTCGAGAGCGGTACAACGAATCGTCTTCTTTCTCTAATGATTTAATGAAAATGAACCTGAATTCAGACGAGGATTAAGAGTCGAGAACTGAACAGCAAATCGTTTTATTTTCTCTCATAATCTTATGAAACTTTAAAGCTTCAGCGCTTCGCGCGGGAGGTGGGGGGGGGGACCTGAATTCAGACGAGGATTAAGAGTCGAGAACGGTACAACGAATCGCATTCTTTCTTCAATAGTTTAATGAAACGTCAAAGCTTCCGCGCTTCGCGCAGGAGGGGGAGGGGGTAAACTAAATTCAGACGAGGATTAAGAGTCGAGAACTATACAAAGAATCGTCTTGTTTCTCTAATGATTTAATGAAACGTAAAAGCTTCCGCGCTTTGCGCGGGAGTGGGGATAATCTAAATTCAGATGAGGATTATTTTCGAAAACGGTACAACGAATCTTCTTTTTTTTCGAATGATTTACGGAAACTTAAAAGCTTCCGCGCTTCGCGCGGGAGGGGGGGGATCCTGAATTCAGACGAGGATTAAGAGTCGAGAACTGTTCAGCCAATCGTCTTCTTTCTCTCATAATCTTATAAAACTTAAAAGCTTCCGCGCTTCGCGCGAGAGGGGGGGGAACCTGAATTCAGACGAGGATTAAGAGTCGAGAACTGTACAGCGAATTGTCTTCTTTCTCTAATGATTTAATGAAACGTAAAAGCTTCAGCGCTTCGCGCGGAGGGGGGGGGGGAACTGAATTCAGACGAGGATCAATATTCGAGAGCGGTACAACGAATCGCCTTCTTTCTCTTATAGTTTAATGAAACGTCAAAGCTTCCGCGCTTCGCGCAGTAGGGGAAGAGGGGGGGGGAACTGAATCTAAACAAGGATTAAGAGTCGAGAACGGTACAACGAATCGTCTTCTTTCTCTAATGATTTAATGAATCGTAAAAGCTTCTACGCTTCGCGCGGAAGGGGTAAACTGAATTCAGAAGAGGATTAAGAGTCGAGAACTGTACAACGAATCGTTTTGTTTCTTTAATGATTTAATGAAACGTAAAAGCTTCCGCGCTTCGCGCGGGAGGGGGGGGGGGGAATCTAAATTCAAATGAGTTTCATTTTCGAAAACGGTACAACGAATCGTCTTTTTTCTAATGATTTAAGGAAACTTAAAAGGGGGGAACCTGAATTCAGACGAGAATTTAGAGTCGAAAACTCTACAACGAATCGTCTTCTTTCTCTAATAGTTTAATAAATCCTAACATTTTCCGCGCTTCGCGCGAGAGGGGAAAAACTAAATTCAGACGAGAATTATTTTCGAGAACTGTACAACGAATTGTTTTCTTTCTCTAATGATTTAATGAAACGTAAAAGCTTCCGCGCTTCGCGCGAGAGGGGGGGGGGAATCTAAATTCAGACGAGGATTATTTTCGAAAACAGTACAACGAATCGCCTTTTTTCTCTAATGATTTAAGGAAACTTAAAAGCTTCCACGCTTCGCGCGGTAGGGAGGGGGAGGGGGGAACCTGAATTCAGACGAGAATTTAGAGTCGAGAACTCTACAACGAATCGTCTTCTTTCTCTAATAATTTAATAAATCCTAAAATTTTCCGCGCTTCGCGCGAGAGGGGAAAAACTAAATTCAGACGAGAATTCTTTTCGAGAACTGTACAACGAATTGTATTGTTTCTCTAATGATTTAATGAAACGTAAAAGCTTCCGCGCTTCGCGCGAGAGGGGGGGGAGAATCTAAATTCAGACGAGGATTATTTTCGAAAACTGTACAACGAATCGTCTTTTTCCTCTAATGATTTAAGGAAACTTAAAAGCTTCCGCGCTTCGCGCGGTAGGGAGGGGGAGGGGGGAACCTGAATTCAGACGAGAATTTAGAGTCGAGAACTCTACAACGAATTGTCTTCTTTCTCTAATAATTTAATAAATCCTAAAATTGTCCGCGCTTCGCGCGAGAGGGGAAAAACTAAATTCAGACGAGAATTCTTTTCGAGAACTGTACAACGAATTGTATTGTTTCTCTAATGATTTAATGCAACGTAAAAGCTTCCGCGCTTCGCGCGAGAGGGGGGGAGAATCTAAATTCAGACGAGGATTATTTTCGAAAACTGTACAACGAATCGTCTTTTTTCTCTAATGATTTAAGGAAACTTAAAAGCTTCCGCGCTTCGCGCAGTAGGGAGGGGGGGGGAACCTGAATTCAGACGAGAATTTAGAGTCGAGAACTCTACAACGAATCGTCTTTTTTCTCTAATAATTTAATAAATCCTAAAATTTTCCGCGCTTCGCGCGAGAGGAGAAAAACTAAATTCAGACGAGATTTATTTTCGAGAACGGAACAACGAACCGTCTTCTTTTTCTAATAATTAAATGAAACGTCAAAGCTTCCGCGTTTCGCGGAGGAGGGAGAAGGAAATTCGCCCCTCCCTGCACCGACCCCCCCCCCCCCGCATCACGTCACTGTTGGTCACCATTACGTATCAATATTTGGCTCGCATAATTTTTAATTTGGGCCCCCCCCCCCTAAGAAATCCTGGATCCGCGCCTGATTGATGTCTTGTATTTATAGACCACCAAATGCTGATGTATCATATTTTAATAATCTCTTGGATGTATTAGAAAAGGTGTCACAAGAAAATAAGGAACTTATAATATTAGGTGATCTTAATTATGATTACATCTTAGATCATAATTTATGTAATAGTCCAATTAATTTGATTGAAAACTTATTTCTCATGACACAATTAGTGTTGAAGCCTACTAGGGTTACAAGCAATTCTTCAAAATGTTTAGATCATATTTTAACTACGATACCTGAAAGACATGCTGTCACCAATGTTGCAAAGATTTCATTAAGTGACCATTATCTCATCTATACATGCATAAATTTTTCAATGACTAAACATAATAATCACAAAGAGGTTACATTTCGTGATTATCAACGATTTAATAGAGATGATTTTTTACAGGACTTAGCAAGAAGTTTTGATACCAGTAATCTTGATTTTGTAGATGATATGTATAATATTGATGAAAAATGGTTTAAATGGAAATCAACTTTTACTGAGGTATGTGATAAACATGCACCTCTTAAAACTATGCGTATGTAACAAAGATATTGTCCCTGGATTTCAAAAGAATTAGTCCAATTGATTTATAAAAGAGATTTTCTAAAGAGGAAATCTGATATTGACCCAGGTATGAAAGAAAGACTATAAATGCATAAGAAACCGTATGACTAAATTAAGACGTGATAATAAGAGGGATTATACCAAGGATGTTATTCGAGATTGTAAAAAAGATATTAAAAAAATATGGCGTGAGCTGAATAAGATCAACGGTAGGAAACGTAAAAATGATGTATTGCCTAATGAATTAAGTGCTGATAAATTGAACAATTTGTTTGCGTCAGTTGGAAAAATGAATAAGCCTAAAAATGATGATTTTAGCTGGAAACATCCAGAATGTGTTTATAGTTTTGAATTTCAAAGACTAAAGGAAAGTGTTGTTTATGAATTGATATGCAAATTAGGAAATGTAAGCAATCTTGACCTATTTAATGTAGATTCTAAATATTATTGCTCTGTATTGGAGCATCAGTTCTATCTAAATCATTGGTTTTACTATATAATGCAAGTCTAAGAAATGGCTCAGTTCCGTCTGATTGGAAAATATCCAAAGTAACACCGATTTATAAAGGTAAGGGGAAAAAAGATGATCCAACCAACTATAGACCAATATCTGTAACCTGTCATGTAATTAAAATTTTAGAGAAAGTCATTCAAAAACAATTATTGATTTATCTTCGCATGAATGAATTGATTTCTATTGATCAATCAGCTTTTCTACCCAACCATTCAACCAATACATGTATTCATAGAACTATAGATGATTGGCTGGAATCTTTTAATGAAAAAGAATTAGTAGCTGCGTGCTTTTTAGATATTTCCAAATGTTTTGATTCAACTATTGACCATGAATTATTACTTAAGAAACTACAATGTTATGGTATAAAGGATGAACAGTTAAAATGGTTTAGTAGTTATTTGTTTGAAAGGAGACAAATGGTTTTCTGTCATGGTATACTCTCAAACTCAAAAAACATTATCAAATGGAATACCTCAAGGGAGTGTCCTCGGACCAATTTTATTTTTACTTTTTATTAATGATATAGCTCAGTCTTAATTGCGGACATGTACCTGTAATATGTTTGCTGATGATGTCGTTATATATTCTTCTCATAAGAATATTGATGAACTAACCATATTGTTACAAAATGATGTTAATTCAATACATAGATGGTGTAGGGTTGCGGTTCTAACAGTAATTCCTAGCACTCTTAACACAGAGGCAGCCCAGCAGACATGTTCTAGGATTGATAACTACTGGCTAACTGACCAGGTTTTAATGTATAAAAGCATTACAGCATTCTATGTAGCATTCCACATACATTCCATGCAAAGTAGAAGAAACCAATAAATATTCATATAGTCCCATACAAGTATAAATCAGCATCACAAAGTACTCTTGAATATTCAAACATAAACAAAGGGTATATATTGAATATTCATAGTATATGTAAATTATACTACCCTCCCATGCCATAAGTATTGCAACATGATGAAATTCGTTAAATTTGTGGTTAAATTTGTGTAGATGGGAACATTGATAACGCCAAATATCGAGATATTCTGGACGCCCACTTGTTTCCATCCATTGCTAACATCTTTGGCAACGCGCAACACCCGTTCGTCTTCCAGGATGACAACGCACCGGCACACAGGGCAGCCAGGATGGACCAATGGTATGACGAAACTGGCGTCAACAGGGTGCAGTGGCCGGCGCAATCACCAGATGCTAACCCGATAGAGAATCTGTGGGATGACATCAAGAGAGCCAACACCAAAAACCGACCAACCACGAGGGAAGGTTTGGTCCGCTCTATCTTCAGGGCCTGGGGTAGCATCACCCAAGAAAGATTGCAGGGACTCTACGCGACGATGCCAAGAAGGATGCGCGCCATCATTAGAAGGCGAGGATATCCAACAAAATACTAGAGACTCGTGAATCTTACATGAAAAATGACTATTGATATATCAATAAAATGTGCCTGATAGTATGATAAAAAATGATGCACTACATATTCATTAAAACAGCACTCATTTTCATGTAATTATTTGTCTCCTGTGTAATGTGTGTGTCTATGTTGCAATACTTATGGCATGGGAGGGTATAAGCTTGACTGCATCAGGTGAACATTGAAACCAATGAGAGAGAGAGAGATAGACAGATGAAAGGATGGTGGATGAAAAGGGTGAATGTGAATGAGGGATGACCTATTAATATGAAAGGGATGAATCATGGATATGAGGGGGAGTTTCAGAAGTTCAAAATAAATCCCTACAATGGTATAATCAGAATAATTTAAAAGTTAATGCTAAAAAGACTAAAATTATGCTTTTAAGTACACGTTAAGCATATAATTTGAATATATACATGGATGGAACGAAAATGGAACAGGTTCATAATTTTAAATATTTAGGGGTGGAAATTGATGAACACCTTACTTGAGAAATTCATGTTAAAAGACTTACCAGGTTGATTTTTATAAAACTGTTCTCATTACGTAATATGTCCCAATATTTAGATGCCAAATCCTTAAAGCTCATGTATAATACAATTATTCTACCATGTATTGACTATTCATGCACAGTCTGGGGAAATTGCTCAAGGCAAAATAAAGAGTTACTCTTAAGGTTACAAAAGAGAGCAGCACGTATAATTACATCCAACTATGACTATTGAAATGGTCTGCGATAGACATAACTTAAATACTAGAGCCGCTGACAAAACAAAATATATTACCAAAACCTATTACCAAAAAGTCTTATGTACTCAGGAGGAGTTATCTGGAACTCATTACCTATTAACTTACAGAATTCTACATTTATTTCTTCATTTAAATACCTTCATAAAAGATTGTACTTTCATTAATGTTCTAAACAACCAATATCTTCATGGATGTGTGTATATATCTTTTTACCCACTTTAATAAATACAAGTTTGTTAGTTTTTTGTTTTTTCTTACTTTGTTTCAAATCATTCTTTTTGTGATTCTGGGTAAATCTTTGAATGTAAATCTATGTGTCTAGTCGCTAGTTATTTTATAAAATGTTATATTATTCAATATCCATGTAATCTAGGCCCTATTCATGTTTTGCATATTTCAATGATATTTGTATTTCATTGATATTTTGTATTTCATTGTTTGTATTTTACCATGTATGTATATACAGGACCAATATGAAAAACAGCCTTGGTTGATATTGTCATCCTGTATAAATATTTTCAAATAAATAAATAAATAAATAAATATGGGAAACAATTATTTTCGGGAACTGGCAGGTAAAACAAAGAACAAAGAACCTTTTTTGGAAAGAAATGTTCATGGCTTAATATAGTACATTAAAATAGGTAATAGCTCAATATATAGTATAAAATTGTGTAAAAAAGGAGTTCGTTTTGTCAACGATAGTTTAGAGACAAATTGTGATTTTGTTTTTCTCTCTGGAGCATTTCCAAGAAACGTATAATATTCAAATAAATTTTCTTTTTTATCGTGGATTATGCCACGCAATTAGACAAGGGTTTAACAATTATTGTAGTATTTTTAACAAGGTGCCACAACCTCTTTTCCCAGATACAATGGCATTTGTCATGAAACGTATTAAAGGTTGTTCACATATCTATGCAATTTTATTAAAGAGAAGAAAAGGACTATGTAAAAGTTTTCTTAAGTGGAAATGCATTTTTGACCTGAATGATAAGAGTTGGGAAACATATTGTTTTATATACCTCACTTAAGTAATCCAGCCCTCTGATTGAAGGTTACAATTGGGCTATTGCCCTCGGCACGCCTCGGTCAATAGCACAATTCTAACCTTCCCTTGAGCGTATAAAAACAACTATTTCTCTCAAAGCAGTCATTAATACTATACTATTGGATTTAATTGCACCATTGATGTGGGCTTACGATGGTTTCAGTTTAAAGTTTTGCAACGCATATTATATACGAACGATCTACTGTTTAAAATGAATTTAGTCCCAAGAAAAGAATGCACATTTTGTAATGAACAGATTGAAACAGTTATACATCTGCTATGTGATTGTACGCATGTTAAACATATTTAGGATAGGTTGGAGCACTGGATTTATACTGGAACCGGAAATAAATTAACATTTTCATTACAAGATAAATTATTTGGTTTAAGTGGTTCAAATAATTATGCATTGAATTGTATACTGATTGTGGTGCGACAGATGGTGTATAATTGCAAAATAAAGAAACAATTGCCCGATTTTGATAATATTAGAGTTTCGATTATAAATTACTTCAAAAACAAAAAGTATATTGCAGATCCGAATTGTAGAAATAATAAATTCACAACAAAATGGTTTCAATTCAGGAATTTGTTTACATAAAATGATGTTTTTCTGTATTTTTTTTCTTTCTATAAATATAACAACTTGCAAAATAAAGAAACAATATTGCCCGATTTTGATAATATTAGAGTTTCGATTATAAATTACTTCAAAAACGAAAAGTATATTGCAGATCCGAATTGTAGAAATAATAAATTCACAACAAAATGGTTTCAATTTAGGAATTTGTTTACATAAAATGATGTTTTTCTGTATTTTTTTTCTTCTATGAATATAACAACTAGCACCAAGGACTTGAATACAATACCAAATCCGGCTAAGTAATGCTACGGTCACAAAGGTTCGTACGAACGATAATTTCATACGAATCTTCTTGTTTTTCCATAGTCTTCCCGAATTTCCATTGTCTGAAAATCGTTCGTATGGTGTTCGTAGCAGTTCGTAATGGCATTTGTGACCGAGGCTTATACAACACAAAACGGATTGATTCAGTATTCTATTTCAATAGGGAACATTTCTGTTACTCATTAATTACCAAAGTGGTTCTTATTAGCTTACTGACATAGCAACAATGGACGAATTCTTAGAATGTATTATCCTTTATGCAGGGTCACATGCTCTTTCTCCTTGTGTGGGAGGACAAGCACTTACAGAAAAAGAAAAGGCTGGGCTGAAGTGTCATTTCAAGAGAGGAAAACAACTTCTAGTTACTTCAAAATAATGTTGGGAAATGGGAATTATAGTGCGTGAAATTCAAATGTTTAAGATTTGGGCGCAAACGCAATTGGGTACGCTGTCGGGGCCAGCTGTGAAATAATGAAAATATATTAAAATGACCCTATCATTCTTTGTTAATATTCATATTAAGAGCCAAAGATGTTATACTTCAATGCTTCCTTTTAGGAGAGCATTTTTTTCTTCTCTCTCTTAAAAAAAATATGTATAGCAAGTATAGGCTATAGGATATAGATATAGGATAAAGCGAAAGCCAGGGTAATAATCGGGAGCCCCAGGAGGGTCAAATCTGACTGACATGAGCGCTATACAAGAACCCACTATTATTATTATTATTATTATTATTATTATTTAGTTATTTGTAGTATAAACAAAACGGACAGGGGGGGAGTTCTTAAGAGGAAAATAGGTGACATGCAGATAGAATAAGTCTTTAAAAAATTCTACTTATAGTTGATACCATTGTATATTTTTTTTTAATTTATTACAAAAAAACACAGTGACATCGAACTTCCAACATCGTCAGCAATTGCCAACATCGTCAACATTTGCCAATCGTCAAAATTTATAATTCCCAAAGCGTCGTAGCTGGCAGCACACAGTCCATTGGCACTGCATTGGACGCGCGACGATCTGGATCGAGGCCACGGAATCTTTTCCGAGATAGTCTTGAACGGTTAAGCCAACAGTTAATCTTCATGTAAGGTATGATACATAACTTTTTACCGGTAGGGCCTACACAGCTAGATCTATGTGTGGTGTAGGCTTAATTTAGGCAAGGCTAGTTTACATTACAAAACAAAGAGCGATCAAAATCAATCGCATGTGTGCAGTCTCCTATAGCCTATAGGGCTACTACTAACGTTAGAGTCCTACCCCCACGGCGTCGGCGTAGGACTCTAGGAGCTTCCTGAGCTGGGGTTAATCTCTTGTTATGTAGATTAAACTGTGATTGTCAATCGTAAATAAGTTGCGATTAATATCAACTCTTTGACTTTGTAAGACGGGGCTGGGCCCTGGCCTATTGTCTGATTCTCAACATTTCAAACACCACTCTGGGCACTGTACAAAACTCAACTGATTTCACTCAAAATCATTAAAGCTTATCTGTACTACTTTATAGGAGGGATTAAACCGCCCTGCAAGGTCACTGGACAGGTGGTTATCTCATCAACTCAGCTCTCAATTAACATAAGAAAAAGAGGATCATGGGGGACCAATGGTCACCGATTAGGCATTATTTTCTATGTAGAGGGAGCAAGTAGTATAAGTAGAACAGTGTGGCTTCAAGAGTTAGATTCTAGAGTCGGAGACAATTGATGAAGTAAAACAAAAATACAATTTTTTCAACTGACTTAGCCTGTTGTTTAGATCTAGATTCTAGACCGAATTTTCTATCTCTTTCGTTCGTTAAGCCTCTTATTTGGGTAGGGTCGGCTCCTCTCTTTAGAGACGGAAACCGACCATCGGCATTCTCTTTCAAACACCATGGCCATTTACGGCCATATTTTTATGCCCCAAAAATTTCATTTTACCTCAGGCATATCAGATTTATTCTATTTTCTAAATTAGGCCTAGGCTATTGTAAGTCGGTTCTACTTACCAAATTGACTGAATAAATCCGTTTAATGGTCCATTTTCAGGAAATCATTAATGGGTCAAAATCGACATCCATGATGAAAATCTTGCAAGCCGTATTTTAACTCTCGCTGCGCATGACGTCATCTAAATATCATCCCTTCTAGTCTACGCCGAAGGCAAAATGACGTCATCACAGTTTTTCTTCATAAAATCATTTTGCCTTCGGCGTAGACTAGAAGGGATGATATTTAGATGTTAATGTTGGTTTGGTCCACTTTGTAGAACAGGCCATCATGCCAGACCTTGTTGAATGCCTTCTCCGCATCAAGGAGAGCAACATAGGTACATGTAGGTCGCTTCTGGCAGGTCGCTTCTCTATTGTGAGTTCCAGGGTGCACGAAGTGAGCATGCAGGAGTGGTTTTTCGGGAACCCGAATTGTAACTCATCTGGTATACCATTGCCTTGAGAGTACCTACTTGAGAGGTCTTCTCTAGCCTTGGTTTGAGGATAAGCTTGGAGAAGGTTGAAGTCAGGGTAATCCCTCTATAGTTCCTAGGATAGCGGAATCCTTTCCTTTGCCCTTGTGGAAGGGAAGAATCCATCCATTTGTCATCTTCTGCGAAGTATGAGCAGTTGAGAGGTAATAGTTGTAGATGGGCAAGATCAGGTGTATGGTGGCTTCTCCTATGTATCTGAGGTGCTCAGGGCCGATGTTGTCTTGACCACTGGCTTTGTCCTTTTTCAGTTTAGTAGTACCGTAGCTTCCTTGATGTCATGAGATATTATGGTGAGGGCATACATGAGTGCTGAGAACGTGGGCTTTTCAGGGATGTCGAAGGCAGAGCTGCTTGAGGCATCTCCTGTATGGTCTGGTAGGGAGAGGTCTGTAAAATATTTCTCCCAGCCCTCGATGACTTCACGATCCCCTTGATATGTTCTACCATCATACTCTAGTGACTCTGTACCATATGCCGAGCAATCTTTGGAGCGCTGGTTTTTGACAAGTTTGTGGAAAAGTGGTTGGTTCGTTTCACAGGCATTCTCGATACAGTTCAGGAGTTTTCTGTGTGAGCTCGAGATTGGCGGAACTGACTTCGAAAGTCCATTTTGCATAGTAGGTAGTCTACTATACATAAACCCTATTTGGTGGGGTATTCTAAAGTTAAGCCAAAGCCCTTTGAGCATCTATGATCTAAGCTATTCTAGATTTCATCATTCCAATACATATGATTACAACTGTAAGAGTTAAAATTAGACTCATTCCCTACTTTTATTTGTCACAATTATTATTTGTTTCTCTAGTCTCTTCTACCCCATACATGTTCATTTCACTCATTTGCATATTCATTTCATCCATTCATCTCCACCACATACCACTGCTCTTCAAGCTAGAACAGGTGGTATGTTCTCTTCTCATTTCCTCTTCTTACTTATCATTGGTTCTCTTCTCCTTTTTCTTATGAATAATCTTAAAACCTATTGTGCTGTATTTGAATATAATTTGCATGAAGCACATGCTAGATACTTTGTAATAAAACACAGGCAGACTGGCACTGGACTTACTCTGAGTGAGGTGTGTTGATTTAGGTCTCGGTTAGTAATATTAGTTGAAGATTTAGGAGAGAGGATCTGAGTGAGTTAGGCAGTGATTTGTAAGATTGGTGTATGATTGATTGGCAAGAGGTTAATTATTTTATTAGTTTACACAACTTTACAAGTCAAAGATATAGGACACATCCGTAAATGGCTTCCGGCAATGCCTGACGGGAGGCCGCAACTACTCCGGGAACTTTTTACTTGCACCATGTTAATAGCATTGCACCATACACCTGGCTCTCGTAAACACACACACTCATTCGTCTGCAAGAATCTTCAACTGTAAAAGAGGTCCAAAGAAGAAGAAGAAGAATGATTAGTTTTCTTGTCTTTTCTTCTTGACAGAAACGTGGGTTAACAGCTTCGTGGATCATGGGTGACACACACCACCATCAAGGTGACTCTGCATGCTGCGCTCAACCGTCCCCTACACCCTCCCTCACACAAACCCTGGACGAGCTGGACTGGGAGAGAGGCATCTGGAATGCTGCCCTCAGTGGTGACCTGTCAGGAGTTCAGAAGTTACTCTCTTCAGGATGCGACGTTAATACTGTGGATAAATCAGGGTACACTGCTCTGGTAAGTTTGATCTCTACTCATTGAAACGTTCTTGTGTTGTCATGTTAGTATGGTGGGGAGTTGGATGTTCGGACACTAAACAAACATAAAGGCAAGCTTTCTCTTTTTCCTTAGGATTTACGGGAAAATATTCATCAAATAGCATTGAATATTAGAAAATTTCTTGGCCATCATAAGTCTTGGAAGATTTATGAATATTGCTTGTAAACTTACTTCAAATTGCTGTTTTTAAATTTAAATCGACTGTCCCGATACATAACCTGTCTGGACACAAAACATTTTTGGTATACTATAGTAGACCTCTATGGATACATCAAGACTAAACATTAATCTGATATTTAAAAGAATGAAAATGTTTTAATAGATCACATCTTCAATTGGCTATTTTTGGGAGGAGGTGGGCTTGAGAGCATAATGAGGAGAAGTATTTAAGGACCTGCCGTATTGAGTTTTGGTTAGAGGGGGAAGGGTATTGTTCATTACCAAAATTAGAATTTGTAATATTAACCATTAAGAAAAATATACTCTACGTCTCTAGATCGTTTTGTTTACCAGTATCTTATGTATGAGTCTGCAGTTTAATTGGAGCTTCTTCTCGTGATAAGTTGTGTATCTTTGTGACACACATCATTCATTTTTCCAATAACCTCCATGTATATCTTCATAACAGCATTACGCTTGCCGCAATGGACACAAAGGCATTGTTTCCCTATTACTCCAGCATGGAGCAAATCCCAATCTTCTAACCCGATCTGGGCGTGCAAGTCCTCTACACAGAGCAGCATATGGCGGCCATCTTGACATTGTATCTCAACTCCTCCTTGCCAAAGCTGATGCTGGTCTGGTAGACAGCGATGCTAAGACAGCTCTACATAAGGTAAGATGATGTCACACGCTCGGACTGGAGTCTCATCAGCGCATATCGCGTTAATACCAAAGAAAGAGGGCTTCACGAAGAGAATGCCAAGGGCAAATCCTCCCTGACAAGAGTACCAACAAGGGTAATGAATATGTCAAGGCATATCTATTTCCATCACAAATTGTTTTGGTCCTCCCAAATCACCTACCTTGGGTGTCATGAAGCCATATTTCACTTCAATTAGAATCACTAATATGTCAACCTTTGAAATCGTCTTGGCCCTGGCCAATCATCCCCATTGCTTTTTGGACCAACAAATTGATAGTTTTTATGAAGAAGTAAATGTCCTTCACACAATGAAACTGATATGTATGAACTGGTTGTCTATTATATTTATTTTGGGCACAGGGTTATAAGTTTACATGTTGCTCAAATGCAGAATACCCAGTCCAATCAATACAATTTAACCAGGGTTAGGATGAAGGCCATAGTTCGGGTCAGGGTGGGGTTTATTTTAAGATTGGGATTAATAGTCCCATTGGATATTTTGCAGTTTTTGGAGAGAGAGGGTTGTAATGGTTTCTTCTTTCCCCCGTCTTCCGATCCAGGCTGCAGAACGAGGCCATGTAGACATCTGCAAGGTCCTGGTCCAAGCCCAGCCTAGTCTGAAGACTGCAGAAGACAGCAGAGGACAGAAACCACTAGACTGTGTGCAGGACAACTTTGATCCAGGACTAAGGCAACTCTTATCATGACAGTCAGTCCTCATTAATTGATTGTATAACAGGTTATATATAAGCTATAGCTTATCTTATGGATGTATGTATTCTATTCTTGAAACTACCCGCTGGCGAAAGAGGGATTGGTGGACTACGGCTTTGCTACAAGGATACGATCAAGCGGAACCTTAAGTGGAGAAAAATTGAAATCAAGACTTGGACAACTGCTGCAGGCCAGCAAGCTGTATGGAGAACAGCTGCAAAGTGAAAATGAAGGCAGTCATTGTCGCTTCGTGACAGACAGCTACTACTACTACTATGTATTCTATTGAAAAAGCAAGTACTTTTATATATGGAATGTGATTTGCATTTGTGGAATATAGATTAAACCCAAATGAAATTGAGGTGCAATAACTCATAAATAGTAACAAAATACTGTAAAAGCTGTTATTTTTGCGAGGGTTCTTATTTCGGTAAATTTTTACATATTGTTGTGTGGTCCCAAACTCAATGGCTGTAATACTATACAAATACTGTACAGGCAATTATTTTCATTATCAAATCCAGCATGATTTTGTATATTTGAAGAAGATCAGCCCTCTGTCTACGGTACTCTAGTAATGGTAGTTTGAGCGTTTTGAGTCTGTCCTCGTAGCTTAGATGCTTCACATCTGGGATGAGTCGTGTAGCTCGTTGCTGAACCTTTTCGGCAAGGTCATCTGAAGTGGCATCTGTTCCTGTGTGCCACAATCAGCTGGTACAACTCTGCATCTAGCTATTACCATGTTAATAATTGTCACCAAGGTGTACTGAAATATATGATCGCGTTTTGTGAGCTCTTAGGATCTATACAAAAAAATATCCAAAAACTCAACTCAAGTGCGATTTCAATTCCCTATTGGTCAGATTACATAATCATTGGATTGAATTGAATTGGTTTATTGTGATAAAAAACATTGAACATGAAGTCCATGGGCCGATATATTCAAATTCTAAAACAAAATATACAGAATGCATACAAATCAAGATGAAAATCAAGAATTACCAATTAGCAACCCTTATGTTGAAATGTGAAATTTATATAGTCTGGAATAGTCTCCCTCAAGAAATAATTGACTCGAACTCCATCGATATCTTCAAGATGAGACTGGATAAGCACTGGTGGTCTGAGCGATTCGAATTAAGTTAATTTGATATGATAAAAACCGTCCCAACTCTGCCCATGTGCAATAAGTTAACTCTAGAACATAACCAACCCTGAAGAAGTGACAGCGGATTTCAGGATCTACCTCTCCTCGTATTATGGTGATGATGATAATATATTACACCAGTCATTATATCATTGTATTGTTCTCACAGTTCACAAGGAGAGGTGGCGTAAAGGCCAATGAAACTACCATAGGTTGACTTTTCAAAAGCAATATTGCAGTCATGTTTGTTGCTTGTTTTATCCCAAACTCTCATATTTGGAATGTGTTCTCTAATATGTCATATGGCAATGTACTTTGATTAATGTGATATCCATTGTGATAGGCTCCCAGTCAACATAATAATGGAAATCAAAATATTTTTGATTATTCACTTCTTTTGCCCTGCACGATCTGCATGCCTTGTAAAATAAAAGTTTATCTTCATTTTTCATCTCGTACAGTATAGGCTTTCACTAAAATTCATGAAATCCATGCCTTTTCTTTGGCAGCTTGTTAATTGTTGATGTGCATTCAATGTACTTTAATATTCATCTGATATGTGTAGTTTGTTTGATGATGATATTTTTTTGTCTAATAAATGATCTAATGCTCACAACATTGGCATATAAAACAAAGATACATTGTTTCAGAATCATTATTTTTTAGTATGTGTTTGGATGTTAACATTCTTCAATCCTTTTGATATTTTTCCTTCAGTTCTTTTTCCTAGCTCACCGATTGTCTAATTTGGATAACTGCATTTTATAAATCAATGTGTACAGTTAAATACATAGTAAATGCTACAAAATTTCAGTTGTTAGTTTCTTAATTATTTCTTCCCCTTTCCTTTAATTGCATTATCCTCGTCTTACAGCTTTAAGGTACTATTCAACCTTCAACAAAACAAAAGTCAAAATAAGACAAAAACATGATTGGGTATAAATCTTTATAAGTCTCAATTTGCTTGTAAAAGCTAGTATTGGAGATTTCTTTCTTTTAATGTTTAGTTTGTTGAAATAGAAATATATTTATTTGTCTTTTCTTTGTATGTGTTTTTATAATCGAGGGAAAATGCAGCAATTACAAATATATGTTAAAGATACATGGAAGTCTGTGTGTGTGTGTGTGGTGTGTGTGCAGGCTGCTTGTTTACTTCTAGACCAAGGTTTTCACCTTTAACAAAAAATAATTGCTTATCATGATGTACAAAATAATTTTCAAAAAAAATACTTGCAAATGCAGAAGGGAAAGTCATGGCACTTTAAACTCAAATTCTATATTCCAACAAAGGGTTATGCACTGCAGATAACACTTTATAAACAATTCTTTTTCTTTCATCCCATCCCTCTTTCTCTCTCTCTCTCTCTCTCCCTCATTTTTCTCTCAGAAGCATATACACACAATATTCATGATTATAGGCTTACAAGTGGTACAATAAATCAATGTATTCAATATCTTTACCGCAGTACCCGGATGACTGACCAATATTGTTTTCGTATTGCTCAGTCATCCGGGAACTTCAACTTTCGATATTGATATCACATACAAAAAAGCCATATACAAGGTACTGTAAGTCAAATTTTGTTATTTCGCTAGTCAGCCTGATAAAGATAATAATGATAATATTATTGGACTCATCTTCGACTCTATCAATATTGTCATAGCTCAAGCAATATATTCTTGTATCACACTCAAAGCCATCCAATATTTTATAACTATTATACTTTCATCTTTCCTTATACTTTCCTCTCGATCTCCTTCACTGTTTCTCTGTATTCTGTTTTTGTCTCTTTGTTTTCTATATCCCTCCCTCTCCTCTCAGTCCCTCTCCCCCCTCTTTCTCTCTCTCTATCTCTCTCTCTCTCTCTCTCGTCCAAGGTACTCTTTAGAAGAGTAGTGGTTTCCACTTTCTTTCCTTCGTTCTTAGCATGGCTTTATACTCTAAAACAAAGTAAACTCATTACGACTCCCCCAACATAGATTCCTCTCTTGAAGAAGTGCAGTTCCAAGCATGGATAAAGATGTTCAGGGCAAGGAACTAGACCAGGGGGGGGGGGGGTGTTTCACAAAACTTGTCATCAGTGACAAATGACAGTTTTTGTTATAAGCTACTGCAATCCTTGCTTCTGATTGGTTATCAGCAGATTTGTCATTGATTTTTGTCATTTGTCATTGAAAAAAGGCTTCGTGAAACGGGTCCCTGAACCAAACTGAGCTTATCATAGCAACGAGAAGAGAAGACTACATCCTAGTCGCGGAGTCTAGCATAGTACAGTATCCATACAGACGCAGTCCAGGCTTAGAAGAAAAACTCATGGACGGACCGAAGAATTAGGCTGCTGATCAAGCTAAAGAGTGTGACTTGATGACAGTCACTGTGACTGATGAGAAACTACAGCCAAATTGACTCACCGTTCTTACAATGTAATTGTGTTTGGCTCCTGACACACATTTGCTTGCCTGACTTGGCAATAAGTATTACATTCAATATTAATATATCCAGGGGGTGGAAAATCCATTCATTTAATTGCAGTAGAAAAATGATGTGATCAATTTTAGATCATATTGCTATGACTTCTACTTTACAACATGCTACAAGTTGTGCAAGGAAACTTCCCAATGTAAGAAATATCACAGTTCAGAATAAATTAGATTGCTCATGCAGGCACACTTCAGGTATTTAAAAATTCTTTTTAATTTGTGCATTGCAAGAAATACAATAATAAATATTGAAAAATTGCAATTCATGCCTATGAACTTTGAATACTTACAAGCCAGTTTTTCACGGTAAAAGAAACTAAATAGATAAAGTAGAGGTGCTAATGGTGTACTTGAGTTCTAAGTAATAAATACTGCAATAGTATTATGTACAAATCATGTATAACAGCCATGAAATGAATATGTTGTATTTAACATAAAAGGCACCACTTATAATTGAAATACACTGCATAAATATATGTTAATACATTTTAAAAGTTAAAAAATAGAAAACAAGATTACATATTTTATCAACATTATCTACATCACCATGCAAGCCGATACTTACAAGCAGCATTTAACATTATCTTTATTTAACAAATCACTTGCCAGTTTAAATGCAGCATGAGATTGAATAATAAGTATCCTCAAGACAAAATTAGCCTACTGCAGCTTTAATTTTGGCTTCAAAGCACTTGTAATACATACTATCATTGACATACTCCATTATACTATGCACTACAGTTTTGTTGTTCCTAATTAATCTCTCTCTCTCTCTCTCTCTCTCTCTCTGCTATATCTGTAAATCTTTTAATTTTTCCTTACCAGTAATTCTATTTTTTTTTTCATTCATTGAATTACGGTATAAGATAATTTATTTTTCATAATATACATAACATCTAGCAGGAAGGGATTGGCATAAATCGTAATTCCGCATTTTAGCAAATTAACCTTTTAACAGAAGTCAATCGAAATATATAATACATCAGTAATAAAACAAATTAAAAAGTACATTTCATTAATCAAATACCATGAATATACCATAAAACAAACTAAACCTCACAATTGCCAGTTTAGCATCACCAACTACCATTAATAAAGCGATCACAACACTATCTTTATATTAAAATGTCTACTTTTGTAAAGATACCAGCAATGAGAGATACTTATCTATAGATAAAAATCGCAGCATCACAGTATTTTTTTGAATTCACATGTTCAGCTGCTTTTCATCTATTTCTACTTCTTTTCTTCTTTCCCCCTATTTCTTTCAGTACTGACAGATATTTGATGTTCTATCAAACCTTTTATAGAATCTTAATGTGAATAACTTTTTTTTCCTGATATGCATGCTACCACATTTGAAAGTTTATTTGAGCACCTAAAGCCTTTTCCCCTTCAATATTTTGTTTTTTGTTTTTTTGTTGATACAGATATAATTTATAACATTTAATATTCCTTCAAAGTCGTGCAAGTGTAGACTGCAGAAAGTAGTGCAGGCTTCCTGGGGCAAGATGAGCTCAGGAGTTGTGAATACTAACACCACCATTCAGAATTTGAATATCACATACCACTTCAACTAGAAGAGTCACTTACAGCTATCTGATTAATACATACCTACATTCTACTTCTGGTTGTTTCTTCCATGAAACGATATCGCTAACAGAGTCTGAATACATTAGGGCTTTACAGTGTTTTAGAAAGATATGCCTCTTCTTAATCCCAACACATTAGGGCTTAAGTTTACAGTGTTTTAGAAAGATATGCCTCTTCTTAATCCTACCAAGTTTTCAAGACAGAACAATACAGGTATCCTACCTCGTTGTTTTCTTCTATAAAACTATATCATCACAGAGCATACACACACTATACCTGATCACATTTTTGAGAGACAGTGTAAACATACCAGGGGGATGTTTCATAAAGCTGTTCGTAAAGTAACGCATGACTTTACGAATGACTTAAATATGAAAAGCCAAATGGGATGCTCGATCATCATTAACTGCATCAACTAAAGTTGAACTGTGCAGATGTAGATTAACATTCTTATTATAACAAACATTCTTTAATGCAAAGTATATTTTTTGCCATAATTTAATTGAGGTTATTGGAAATATAGTCACACTTTGTTAAAACATCAGGAAAAACTTTGGACATCCTATCTGGCACTTCATATATAAGTCGTTTGTAAGGTCATGCGTAACTTTACGCACAGCTTTATGAAACACCCCCCTGGTCTAAGGAGGACTTGGCAATCTGCTGCCCCTGCAATTTTGAACACTATCACATCTCATATGAAGGAAGCATCCACAAGTTATAACTTTAACCTCTCCTTAAAATTTACTTGTTTAAAATGCATTTTGACCGAGTATTAAACAGTCATGCAGGCATTAACGGCACCTTTTTGTCCCTTTTATATTGTTCTTCCTTTAGCGCATAGAGACGCTACACCAATGATGTGCACTACAAAAGCACTGAGATATTAATAAGGAAAAGAGCAGGACCGTACCGGTATCTTTCTATGTTTCCTTCCAGATAACGATATATAATGGCACAGAGTGAACACACAATCCCTTTGTATGTATTTGTGAGACTGCTGCAAACATACATTTGCAAGTTACGGGCAGTTAGAAAGTCATTAGTACTGGTATCCACAGTACTGGTATCCACGATTTCCTTCTCTACAATCTGAACACATCATGCCTCCTAGGGAGACAATGTAAACACGCCTCTAATGAGTCTTTGGCAGTTAGAAGGTCAGGGAGACGGTACTTGTGTCGGTCACTTGATTGATGCGCTTGTACTCCAGGAACCGCCTCCTTCCGTCAAGGTAAAGCATGGACTCTGAAAAGAAAATGGAAATGATAGATGAGATTACTGTTTGTCATGGCGATGGTGCTAGGAATGATAGGTGCAGTAGTTATACTGATTACAAGATGCTTTTCACATATCCAAAAGACTATAGCATGTGATTAAAAAAGCCTTTCCCCGAATAGATAAATACACATCAAACATGACAATATGTTCTCTAGGCATTAGTTTGTGGTTGGGGTTGTGATTGGATTTTAGATTAATGTTAAGGATAAGAAAAAAAAGAAGAAGAAGAAGAAGAAGGAAAAAGAACAAGGAGGAGAAGGAGTAGGAGACGGAGAAGGAATATGAAGAGTAGGACAACAACTAAGATAACACGAAGGTCCAGTTCTTACCACCATATGTCTTAGGCCAGACTAGGGGTACTGGATTCTCTGTTACAATGGTAAAATGAAAGACGTTGGTCGTATCATGCTCTCCTGTTTGGGGGTCAACGACCTCAGAGTGAACTCTGATTTCCATGTAACATCCCTCTGTATACGCAATCTGGGAAATAAGAAAGAGAGCATATAAGTGTGACAGTAACTTTCTTAAATAATGCTAATATACTGGATAGTGGTATGGCTACAGAGAGGCATGAGGGAGCACCTGTCCCTGCCCCTCCCCCTCAAAAGACAAAACAGAGAGAGAGAGAGAGAAAATAAAGCAGATATGGCGGAAGAGAGGTAGGTAATTAAAAAAAAAGATGGAAAGTTAAATGAAGAAAAAAAAGACCCAATCCATTCCATTTGCATTTCATTTGAATACCAAGTACATGTAGTGACCCCTCCCCGTAAAATCCATTGTGGAGGTTTAGTGGTTCACTCAATCCAAGGGTTCAAATCCCAGTCCAACTCTAACAACTATTTGCAAGATATCAATCCACATTTGCCACTCTACACCCAGGTTTAAATCGGTACCTGGCAAGATTTATTCCTTGAAATTCCTTGTAATAATATCCATGCTTCTTTGGAAGCGCATGGGGACATTATAGCAATTTGTGATATGCTTTATACACAGGTTATTATTGTTTTTACCTAAAAACATATAAAAATGTAATTTTGTTATGCAATGATCAGTGATCCTCATCCTCACAAAATGAATGATGATCATTCTCTGTCAATACTTTTCATAACAACTGCTTATATCATTAAAAAAGCAGATGGCCACTGATGGGGAGGCGCGATAGCTCAGTTGGTAGAGCAGTGGTCTCGTAATCCGGTGACCCGGGTTCGAAACCAAGTCGATGCACTATAGTGCCCTTTGGTAAGGCTTTAATCCTCATTACCATCTCCGTCAGAGAGGACCTAAAGCCGTCGGTCCTCTGGTTGCTTACTAACAAGCATTTATGCTTTCTTAGCAGTCAGGGAAAATAACCACCACTACTAATGATGTAGTTTGAAAATGACTAAGTTTCTGCTTTAGATCGTAACTCACCTCAGACAGAAAGAAGAGGAATGACCCCACTTCGACTGGTTTCTGGAAGAGAATGTTGTCAATGGCTGCTATGCGAATCCTGCCATGGCTATGGGGAGACATTTTTTTTAAAGAGAATAAACTAAGTAAGCCAAAGTTTGCAAAAAATGACAGAGCATGCAGATTTCCACTTTGTTTTGTAGAATCACAGGATAATAATTATCAGTTACAAACATTAGAAGAAAAAAATTCACTTGAAATTTGTGATTACTTCATCACACACATACAACCAGTACAGGAATTTCAGATAAATTGAATACTGTAAACGCTGTTATTTTCGCGCGATTCATTTTTCGCGCTGAGCGTCCCCCAAAACATATTCGCTGGTTCTTAAATTCCTGTTGCACCAAATTCAGCCCGTTCAGAACATGCATAATAAGTCATGTTTATATTTTTGCGGGTTCTAAAATTGGCGGACACCGAACTTAGCGCTAAATCCGCGAAAATTAATGTACTGGAATATTTCCATGTTTACAGTAAGAGCAATCAATCATTAAAAGATTTTATGTTAATCAAATATCAAAACAAAATTTTAAAATCTTGGTTTTGATGTGGAAAAATCTCTACATAATGGGGACATCTCAAAGTATGTTAGACAGTACTTATTACAGAATATGCAGCTGTCCCATATGGGATTGCCAACATTCTGAGGATAAAACTCACCTGTGTAGAGTTGCATTGGCAAAGGCTAGCTCCAGGGCTTGGCGCATCAGGAAACCTCCAAAGATCTTGTTAAATAGATTCCTCTCCTGTGAAAAAACCCATGAAACTATGCTCATTTAACAAACAATTTCTACAAGAGAGTCACTTAAAGATAAAATGTCCCTTTTGCAGCCATCATCGAATTCTGTAGAACTTTGCAGGAATTATGAATATGTCATGTATGTACTATCTGTGAAATTTAAACGTTAGCAGTGTCCTAATATTCAAATTATGCAAAGAAACCCGTTTAGTTGCTAGACTTCACTGTCAGACACTATTGCGTGACTGACTGGCTTTTTTTCTTCTTTGGTAATAACATACATAAAATGAGCTGTGAAGGGTACTGGTACATAAGCATTAGTCTACATAACTAACCCACTTCTTGTAATGGCCAAAATTAAACTGATTGAATCTTTGCGCAGCATAAAACGTACGACCATTCCATACAGTGGTCTGAAAATCAGACTATTACTTACTGGCTCTATAGCTCTTAAGTCTATTCGACAACTAATAGTTTCCCACTTAAAGACATTTTCAAGCCACTTTTTTTTTAGGAAAGTTCTAAATTAGTATTTACTTTCAAATGCTGTTGGAATTTAACCTTTTCATTTTTTTTGGCCTGCAAATTTGATGGAGTTAGCTCATCGTCACTTTAATTTTATTTCCACAAAGATTTAGCAAATTTTGTCCACATTCAAAGCTTACTACACCACTTCAAAAGAGGCATGATGGCTCAGTGGTATATAAAGCAGCAGCCTTGTACTGAGAAGGTCCTGACTTACACTAATATACCTCTTTCATGAATGTACGATACCACACTTCCGTACTGTATTAAAAAAGTACGCAGCAGCTATGATGAAGGTCTGGAGAAGCTTGCAGCATAGGAAGCAAAAGCTTACCAGGGGGGCATTTCACAGAACTTGTCATCAGTGACAAATGACAGTTTTTGTTATAAGCTACTGAAATCCTCGCTTCTGATTGGTTATCAGCAGATTTGTCACTGATTTTTGTCATTTGTCATTGAAAAAAGGCTTTGTGAAACGGGTCCCTGATTAGAGTAATATGATGGGGGTGTCTGTGCTGATGCTTAACAAAAATATAAGGCAATCACTTCTGCATTAGTTGACTTGGTAGTTATAGGAAAGTATGCTTCAAATAGCACTAACCGTCGTAAATATTTGTCTTTTATAGAATTGTCTAACATAAATCTTAAAAGGCTTATTAAGTATTGCATGTAAACTTCTTCATATCACTGATTTAAATCAACCTGTCCGGACACACAATGTCTGGGTATACCTTGAGGTAGAATAGGTACTAGTACTGTGTGAAAAACCAACTGCCTCTCAACATTACAGGTCCCAAAGAAGAATACCATTTCATTTACTGTATGAGCCACCCTGTTCAAATAAAACTAAGTTAAAGATAAAGTTGAGTTATGGTCATGTGATTGCATTGTGAAAGAAACGTTGTGGAATTGATCAGAAGAGGTTGATCATCTAGTATTGGTGTGTACTGCAAGGTTCTGGAATCATCAAAATGATCAGAAATTTGGCCCAGTCTTGGCAAAGTTACAATCACTGTACACAGAATGATGTATATGGGACTACGCACACGTGCGTTACACATGAGTTATATCTATCAGGTCCAAATAGATATAATAATTTACCAAATATATCAATTAGTAGGCGGTTTCTCAGCAAAATTTGTATCATCACGTATTAGGCAAAACATGTTCTTTCACATGATTGGTAATAAGTGCTTCCATTTCATTTTTTGCGAGGGGGGCGTTTCCAAAACTGGTCTTTATCTTTAAGTCTAATCAAATCGAATTCTGTCAATCACGTAACTTGATCCACTGATTCTTACTTACCTGTGGGAAACAGATGATGACATTCTTGAGTTTGGTTTCATCCATCCATGTAGCGTTGTCTGGTTTGATACGATGAGAGAATGACGATGCCCTGAAAAGGAGATGAAAGCCAAGGCATTAATCTTTATTTGCCACACTCAACCCAGGTGATGTAAATGGGTACCTGGCAGGAATTAATTCCTTGAAATGCTGGAGCGCTGTAATGGCAGCTAGGCTAAAGCCGGGGTAATAATTAATGCGCCTCGGAATAGAATTGCTAGATAGATGGCGCTATAGAAATGCCAATAAATATAAATAATAACAATCATTAAACAATTCAACCTATGCAAAAACAAGCTTCCTTCAGGTTGTAGGACACATACATGCTCCAGTAACAATAGCCCCCCCCCCCCCACCCAGTTACACTAACTGCATTCCTAGTCAAACCCTGGACCCAACATTAACAACCCTCACCTTTAAAGGACAAGTCCACTCGGCTAAAAAGGTTTAGTGATTAGATAGACAAAAATCTAAAAAGCCCAAATATAACTTGGTCTTGGAAAATGGAGCTCGGACTTATTTTTAATTAATTGTTTTAATGAGGAAAGAACAAGTTAGTGATCGAGCCGGTTCTCCCCCACAATGCATCGCGCGACATTTTTTGTGACGTAGGGTCCTCACAACACAGAGCTCGAGACGATGCCCATTCGCGAACGTGTTGTGATCAATTGGATTGGCTGCGCATGCGCTCTAGAGAAAAGCAGACTATTTGTAGTATTTTAGCGTCAGTGAGTTAGACCTCTAGTGTGAGTTTCTGCCCGATTTAACGGAATGTCTGGTCCCTATGCTTTCCAGCCAGTCTGGACTGAGGAAGAACTAGAAGCACGGGAACGAGATCGAGAACGAGAACAGCTATCGTAGGAGGAAATGACAGCGACGAGAAGGCGCTCCAGAACCACCACCAGCGCCCGAGAGAGTAAGCAACAACAACTGGTGCCAGTGCGGGAACTGTCGGCCTATGCCTACAGCGAGGGAGTGCATTATGTTGCCGCGAGATGGTCCGCTGCCGTGAACTCCAGCTCGAAGGCTGCGTAAATTGATATGTCCGTATATTAAACTTGTTCGTCCCAATATTATTCAACCAACATCTCTCCCTGTCTTTCAATGGGTTTGGGATGCTAAAGAAACTTTTTTTACTCCCATACCCTGGCCGATTGGAACACCCGTACGCCTGGCACAGCGGCATCTTGACTAGTCAGAATGTAAGACATGCGCGGAGTTGTGAGGACCATACGTCACATCACGTGATCAACGATCTGACATCGGTGCGGCAAATTTAAATGTTTTGCTAGAAATAACCGAAATAGAAATCGCTCTTAAAAATCAGCCGATTGAAGTACAGCAGTGATATTTGGCAGTTTCATTCTTTGATTTATTTACAACATGCTATGATTTTTAAAAATTCGAGTGGACTTGTCCTTTAACCTAGCCCTAAAACCGACTTTCAATGCAGACCCTGACCCTTTATCTTTGATGAAGAGAGATTGTCATCAGAGTATATGTCTGAGTATCTTCCTTTAATTACATTTGTTCTCTTACAGCCCTCTCCTGTCTGTCTAAGGTCAGGTCAGGTCCATGGGTCCGTTTCACAAAGCCTTTTTTCAATAAAAAATGACAAAATCAGTGACAAATCTACCGATAACCAATCAGAAGCAAGGATTTCAGTAGCTTATAACAAAAACTGTCATTTGTCACTGATGACAAGTTTTGTGGAACGCCCCACAGAGCTAAGACAAGTCAACAGGAGTTCTCTCCTAACTGCGATTGAGTCCAGTCCAGTCTAGTCAGCTTCTATACATAGCTTACTCAAGTTGTTGTAAAACTGGTACAGGTACATCCCCAACAGCGAGTGATTCAACAAACATCCGATGTATGATCTCTCGCTCATCGGTCGTGTTGGCAGTCTTTAAAAGTGAGGCCTTAAAGGCCCACTGCATTACATGTAGCTACTTGCGCCCTCTATATAACGAACAATGCCTAATCAGTGACCACTGGTCCCCCATGATCCTCTTTTTCTTATGTTAATTGAGAGCTGAGTTGATGAGATAAACACCTATCCAGTGACCTTGCACTGTGGTCTTATCCCTCCTGTAAACTAGTACAGATAAGCTTTAACTTTCTCCTGGGGTCAAGTCCAAAGTTGAGTCACATTAACAGATGATCAAGCCTTGAATTGAGTCCCTTCATACTTTGATTCGAGTCGAGTCTAGTAAACTCATGACTCGAGTCGCCACACTACTCATACATTGAGTCCCTTCATACTGTGACTTGAGTCGAGTCGAGTAAACTCATGACTCAAGTCGCCACACTACTCATACACAGAGTCCCTTCATACTTTGACTTGAGTCGAGTCTAATAAACTCATGACTCAAGTCACCACACTACTCATACATTGAGTCCCTTCATACTTTGACTTGAGTCGAGTCTAATAAACTCATGACTCAAGTCGCCACACTACTCATACATTGAGTCCCTTCATACTGTGACTTGAGTCGAGTCTAGTAAACTCATGACTTGAGTAGCCACACTACTCATACATGTATACATACCCTACAGGTAGTGATTCCACAAACATTTTGTGTATGATTTCTCGCTCCTCGGTCGCGGGGGCGGTCTTCAACAGTGAGGCCTTCGATCTTTCCTGTCTGGCTACCTTCCTTGCATTGCCTGCAATCAGTTCCTCAGATTCTTCCTCTGACTCAGCAATCAATGGGTTGATAAAGGCTGGTCTGGAAAGGAAAGAATACGAGAGAAAGAAGAGATGAATGATAAATTGAAGAAAGGTGTTCCAGAGAGACAAACTCAAGCTTTTATTGTTTGACAGGTCCTGTTATATTTTAGACAATTTTTTCGTTTATTTTCCATTTATATTGGCCAATTTCAGCTTTCTGTTCACTCTTGTGATTTACTCTGATGAGGTGCAAGACAAAAATTGTTATTCTTTCTCTCTTGATTCGCTATTCTGAACTTTAAGGGAAGAAGTGTGTGTTAATGATATACAGTTACAAGACAGCAATATTAGTCATATCAAACAGGCAGCATCATTGCTTTAGAGGTTATTATAATCAATATTTCATAATCAATGCAATGCTTTCAACATTTTCATGACTGTAAACATCGCCTACAGTATCCAGGGTTTTAGTTTGCAACAACAAAAATAAATGGCATATCATTATCTAAACAGAAGTTTGGAACTAATTTGCAAGAGAATGAAATTGACCTTTCACCTTTTGTTGAGAGGATCCCTAGCAACATTGACGATCTTGGCCTCCAAGATCTTAGAATATGAGCTGTCAATCATCTGAAGAGAAAGACGTTATAGAGTGGTGAAGTATGACGTCATCAAAAATCCATTTTTAGAATTTCTCAATTTTTTTCTTCATTTTCCAAAAGAGCATAAAAAATAACGTTCAAATATTGAAAACCAATTGAAAAGGTTAAGTATTGGCTGAGATATGACCATCTAAATAAAAAGATTTCTTATTGGAGCTTGGTGTTATATTGCTCTGGTTCCTAATGTTATGAACCAGAGCAATATTCATTCAGATGGTCATATCTCAGCCAATACTTAACATTTTCAACTGGTTTTTGACATTTGGACATTATTTTTGATGCTCTTTCGGAAAATGAAGAAAAAAAATTGAGAAATTCTAAAAATAGAATTTTATGATGTCACAGCTTTGGTACTCTATACATGTAAGACATTAACAACTTTTTAATGTATCTCCTAGTTCCTGTTAGTGTACTATGACTTTAAAAATCATGAATAATAATAATTACAGTGCTTATATAGCGCCTAACACTTACTTTGTCAGAAGTCTCTAAGCACTCTACAATAATGCAGCATAATTACCCTGGCTTTAGCAGTGCAGCTGTTACGCGCGCTGCGTTTCAAGGAATAAATTCCTACCAGGTACCCATTTACTTCACCATGAACTTACATACTCAAGTCAAATTCCACATGTATCCTCTATGTCAATAATCAATTATTTTCAAAATGTGACCATGTGTTTTTTGTACCATACTTCTATTTACTGGAACAGTACAACTTGCTACTACTCTTACTAAAAACTGGTTCATTAACCTCAAGTCTTGACAAGTTTTACTTCACTACTAAAAGGAAAAGCCCACAAATATTACATGATCCAGCTACAAAAGATTTTCAAAAGGGATCCAATTTAAGTTGGTGGGGAAATATCAAAGTTTCCTTTAATTTCAACATTTTCAACCACTAATATTGATGATTTTATAAACGTAATGCTTCCTGGGAGAAATTTCAATTATTTAAACATATTTGTGGCTTACACCCAGTAAATAAAATTGATTAATCAGCGGGACTTAAACCTGTATCTACTGCTTGCCGGGCAGCGACTATACCACCAGGCCATCACTGGTCCATGGCACAGTCACGATGAACTAGAAACAAATACCCAAGCTCTCCTGATTCATTCTGACTTATTAATATTCATTAGTCCGCCATAGGACAATAACTTTATAAACGTAATGCTTCCTGGGAGAAATTTCAATTATTTAAACATATTTGTGGCTTACACCAGTATGGGTGTAAGCCACAAATATGTTTAAATAATATAGATGATGCATCACATGCCTCACAAACAAAAAGGAAAACCCAGTGCTTGTAAAACTACTATTAAAAGTCCCTTTGATAAAGTCCACTCTCGCAGCTTATAAAAGATGATCAATACAGGTAAATAGTAATCAAACCATGTCATTTATTTGACCTCTGACCTGTTCAAGGTTGATGGTGACCTCTATTGATGTTTTGCCGACCCAGGTCACGTGACCAGTCAGCCGTAAATCCTTGTCAGGTATGATGTCAATGGTGCTCATGTCTGACAAGTAAACATGAAAGATGAAATGTGCAATAGGAATAAAATTATTCCTGTTTTGAAGTTTAAAAGTATAGTATAGTGCACTATACCATGGATGACGTCACAGTATATCACATTCTTCTTATCGGTAACATCATAGCAATGTTATGTTTGGTCACATGATGCTTTGTTGACCAGTCACTGAACAGGATTTCATTAATGCAAAATATAATACAAACTGACACAGTGAACTACAGGGGGGTATCTAAAACTATTTCACAAGTGAAGGCATGGGAAGCGAGGATTGTTGAAGTATCTAACTATGACTCCCAATAAACTACTCTTTAATAGAGACAGTGGGTTGTTTACACACTGAAGCTGTGATATTCTGGTTTCCCTCATTCTTCTGAGATCGTTTCATCTCTTATTGTATGTTTTTGCTCAACAGGTGGCGCTGCACCTCTTTACAAAAAATAACAAATGTCTGAAAGTAACGCAGGCCACAATGTGTACTCACTTATTCAAGTGTTATAAGATACATACATGTGAAGAACACAATTTAAAAAAAGAATGCTATCTCTTGGGGGATTATAATGTTGATCTTATGAAGTTGGATTCAACCTACCGGTAATATGATTTTCTTGAATTGATGTTTTATCCCACTATTTTAAATCCAACTAGAATTACCACAGATACAGCATCACTTATTGATAACATCTTCTCTTCTTACAAACCTTAATCAGCCACATAGATGAGTTTTTATGCCTTAAGTTCCAAGAAAGTACCACAAAAAGTGAAGATTAAAAGGCATTTTTATTTTGTCATTTTTATTTTGCTGCATTTTTTTTTGTCTTTCTTGTTGTTACATATGCGGTTCGCCACTTCATATCAGGTTGGGGCTTAACCTATTGACTACAGACTTGTTTAATTCCCATAGGCTTAATACAAGAGCCACCAGGTTCCAGGAGTAAATGGCTTAACCTACCTATTCTGTCTACAAGGCCTGTCACAATCACAAGAGGTGAAATCTCTATGTCTTTGGCTGGCTTGCTGTGTTTGTAGCATAACCACACTGTTAGAAGAAAGAGATAAATAATGAAAGATATATGTTAGAGAACATAATAGCAATGAAAAGAAAAGACAGCCGAAAGAAAAGGTGAGAGAGAGAGAGAGGGAGAGGGAGGGAGAGAGAGAGAGAGAGAAAATTATAGGTAGATAAATAATGAAAGATATATGAGATAGAGAGAGAGAGAGAGAGAGAGAAAGGGAGAAAGCTTAGGTACAGAACACAAAATGAAATATTCATATACATGCAAGTACAATGGCAAATGGCCTTTGGTCTCTCTTTTCTCATCATTGTCAAAGCATTCAATGACAAATGTAAGGAAGAAAGTTCACTATTAAACTTGAGGGGAAACAAAATATATTCATTCTTGTTCTACCGGTACTCATGGTTTCTTGTGATTTGCTCGTGTCTGTCAGGTCAGGTGTAGCACTCCTAGCACTCCTGGATTATGACCTAATGACCTAATGACCTAATGACCTTTGACCTTAGTATGAAGCAATGCAGCTGTGATGCTGCTTTAACATTCAGAAATGTCCTTACTACCGAATAAACATTGACTATACATGTACTTGGATTAAGAGTACAAAGTGTACCTCAGGATTTTGCCAATGGATGTAGAGGCTGTGCTGGGGCTTGAACCCACAACCTTCACATCTCATGAGTCCAGTCTGGGGAGTGTTTCACAAAGACTAAGATCGACTTTAAGTTGGACTTAACTATGGCAGGCCGTTCATGACACTGTTTGCTCTCACCATTTACTGGCAATGGTCTCTCAAGGGATGTACAAATCATGGTCACACATCTACAGAATTCAGCTTTATTGATAGTTCATTATTGAAGGAAAAAATATCTAAATATCATAATTCAGAGACCAATGGTGAGAGCAACTAGTGGCATGAATGGCTTGCCATATTTAAGTCCAACTTAAGGTTGATCAAAGTCTTTGTGAAACACTCCCCTAGTGTTTAACCATCTCTGACTACAGCGCATCTGCAATACTCACCACCAAACATATCAATGTCTTCCAGTATCCTTCCAATACGGATGCTGTTATACATGTTCATGTATTTGTCTCTTTGGATAGGGTCAGAGAGCGGGATGCAGATCTCATCGTAGCTGTCGGCAATCCTCCGGGGCTCCAATCCCGCCTGGTCTTGGGCCAAGAGGCTGGACAGTCCTGACCGGTCGGCCTTCTTCCCATCCAGACTGGATATTGAAGGTCAAAGGTAATATGAATGAAGGTTAAAGGTCATATGGATGAATGGACATGAATGTGGAGTTTCTTTGGATTTGATTTGAGTACGTCTACCTTCTAGTCTAGACCCCCTCCCCCCCCCCCCCCGAGTGATATTCGGAATAGGACCTCTTTTTTTTTCAAATTCAAAATTATGACAATTATTTTCTATTTACAATCAATTTTATTATAAAAACAAGTAAAAATACTCCTTCTTTTAAATGATATAATTGAATAAAGTTGATTCTTTTTCTCACAATCTCCCAAATTTTCAATTAAAAATGATAACCATAAACTATCTATACATACCTCCATTGCTTCTGGGCTCCAGTAAACTCCACCATTTTCTTCCTCACTATTGATAAAAACATATAAACAGAAACATTCAAGCTCTCTATCCTCCTCTCCTCTTTGCCTATCCCTTTCTTCCTTTCTTCCATTTATAATGTATATTACCGGTATGTATTTGTGTATTCGAGCGTATCCATTACAAGCTCTGCTTATCGGGTTTTGCGCCTTCCTTGTAATACAAGTTCTTTAATTATATAAATGTTCCTACGTATAAATTGTATTGTTTGAACAGATGTCAAATATGTTGTCAAATTGAATGAAAGAAAATAAATTTTCATGTGAATCATTTGTAATCATCAGTAGATGTAAACTTATTTCAAAGTATTGAAGTGCCAGCCACTCAAGGACTTTTCTACAGATTTATCTTTACAAGGAAAACTTAATGATGATCATCATGGTAACCTTACAGGGGGATGTTTCACAAAGATCTTAAGTCAAACTTAACTCTAAGTTGGACTTAAAAATTATGGAGAGCCATTTGTAGCCTTAAAATAAAGTATATTCAAAAGCGATAATTCAAGTATTTTAGACGTTTTATAAATTCCACATCAAGAACAGGAAATCTCCTTGATAATAGAAAACATGAAGAATTTGAATCAACATTTTATGCCTTTTAAAATAACTTTTTACAACATATTTTTATAGATGTTAACGGCTTTCCATAATTGTTAAGTCCAACTTAGAGATAGGTTCAACTTAGGATCTTTGTGAAACACCCCCTGGTCTAATAGGCCAGTTAGTAACTTAGTAGATGGTACAGATGACCCCGATTTGTACATGCAACTGTGACTGTTTCTGTGGACACGCATTACTAGAAATATTTAGAGATAGTTTTCATGGCGGGTAACATACAAATCATTTCTTTTAGCTGAACATGCCCTAACTGTAATTACGAACTAGCCTGTTACTTACGACTGATCGGGTATCATAAAACGGAAGGATTTTTTTGGTGTTCCATGATCTGACCTATAAATGAGTATGATTTCCGGTGCCCGAGTTAATCATTTCTACTCTATGTTTGAAATAAAGAAACCATGGTGGTATGAGAACCAAAACTACAAAGGAGAAGCGGTACTGCTGCCACTTCTAAAACTTTCGTGAATATGGACCATTATCTTGTGATAGAGTCAACTATAGTATACTTCATAAAAGCACATTACTTATGATTTTGGTGGAGGTTCCTTGGATTGTCTGGTACCATAGAAATTACCCTCCTCTCATAGTGATCCATTTTGGCAGAGCAACGATAGCTCTGGTTTTAAAATCATCAAGGATAGAGGGTTAGATTTATGATTACAATAAGGTTATATCTTTGGGAATAACCTTGGAAGGCCATTGGCCTCTGTTTTTTCACACCACATTACGATTTAAATTGAAGAAGTTTCATTTTAACGTTTGGTATTGTATATATATGCAAATAAATTGTACTTGTGTTTTTGTTTAAATCAGATGTGAAAATAAAACTTGAACTTGAAGTTTAGGGTTAGGACTTAGGCTTAGGGTTAGGATTAGAGTTAGGATTTGATATAGACAGTAGGCTATAGTGTAACGTGGATCAAAAGCTAAATCTATAGGAAGTCACTTCATGTAGTAAATTGACCTTCGAGCAATATGTTGCTGGATCAATTGGCATCAGAGCATTTGTCGGATAACCCATTATACTCACTCTGTTTGACTGTGAGGATCTCTCCATCCGTCTTGCTAAAGCTGATGATGCATCTCTGAGGCTGTCTCCAAGTTCTTCTGAAACTTGGGAGTGTTTGGTTGCTAGGCAACCTCGATGAGAACCCTCGCCTGCAACATGAAAAAAAAATAGCCAGCTCATAATGGATTGAGAGATGCATGGTGATAACCGATACACAATTAATGTTCTGACCTCATTTATGATTGTATCCCCAAAACTAGTTAGGCATGACATACCGCCCGGTACAGTACTCTCAGCCTCTAGAGGGCTTTTAGGCTATCTTAGACTGAAATCTTTTATCTGGACTATAAGAGCTAGTTCCCATTTCTAATTCTCCAGTTATGATTTGTTACATGCTATAGTCCTATTTGGCTAAGGCTAAAACTAAAAGCTCCACCCCCCCCCCCCCCCCACACAAAGAAATTTGCGCATTGAGCGCTGTATGTACAGTGAGTTTACCTGGGGAGTTTATGCGCTCTGATTGGCCGATTCACTCGAGTGGCTTCGAATTTAAGTGAGGGAGGGCCTACTTAACTTTTAAAGCGCAACTCAAGTTCAATGGCAAAGTCAAAACGTAATATTACGTCACACCACAAAGATTTTGACACGTCCTGCTTTAAACAGGTGACGCACTTCACACATAACTGACGCACACACAGAAAAATCAATGTACATCTCAGAATAAGTTTCCAGAGTGTACCTAAATATGATGAAAATGAGAATTGTCCAAACTTAATAGTTATGTAAGACTTAAACTTAGGTGGAATACTATTGAAATACTTAAGTGAAAAAAACATATCAAATACTAGAGGGTTTGACTGAAATATCATAATTAAGGTATCGAAAAAAACGGAAAATCGCAAGCTTGCACAAATATCTTATAGCATTGAGTAAATGGTAAAACAGCGATAGGCAATAAGAAGGGCCCTTGTCGGCGCCAACTTAGTAAAATGAGGCTGCGATTTGCCAAGATCAGAAGAACGATTTGCGCATGCCCTAATTGTAAGCTAAAGTTCTACGTGCCCCCCCCCCCCCAACCCAGAACCCAATGCCAAGCCAATTATAAAAAAATGATAATACTAAATACTAGATGAGTAGATCTAGGCTAATACTTAATACAGGGCTGTCAACCCTCCCGCATTTGGAAGGTGTCTCATCCCGCTCTCTCGCAATCTCCCGCAATCTCCCGGTTTATGAAAAAACCTCCCGCCAAACACGTAAAATGAACCAGCGTAGATCTAGATCTACTCGTATTCGTATTGTATGGATTTTTTAACAAAATTGCATACGATCTCCCTCGAAGAGTATAAAGAAACTTAAACAAAAAAATATATATATATTCACATAGGCCTTCCGGTACTATAAACAAAAATAATGATAACGTGTGTGTATATTAATGCTTTCAGTCTCTCACCACCAACACCCCCCTTTCACACATGCAGAGTGACACAACAAGAGAGACTTCGGGCGCTCAACCTTCCCTCCCTCGAATATCGCAGACGACGAGGCGACATGATTCAGGTTTTCAAAATCATCCATGGACTTGAACGCATCCCAGTTGATACCTTCTTTGAACACTCGACTAGCAACACAAGAGGCCACAGTCTAAAGATCGTAAAACAAAGATGCTCAACGAAGATTAGGCAGGATGCATTCAGCCAACGTGTCATCAATGATTGGAACACACTTCCTGATGAGGTAGTCACTGCTACCACAGTGAATGCCTTTAAAGCCAGACTGGATCGAGTATGGAAGGACAAGCGGTTCTGCTCCCCATATGAGTAGAATACCTGACGCAGAACTGAGCCAGACAAACCTACCAAGAAGACACCCAACTACGAGAAGGAAGAAAATGGAATTGAACTGGAAGCCCGACTGCTGAGAACACAGCATTCTTCCAGAATCTCGGGTAAAGGTAAAGGTAAACATACTTTTGAACGTTTGGGACTGGAGTGCACCAAAACCACGGCAGAAAAAGTATTATTCTGGCATTTAAAATTGTTATTAGGTCTAATGACTTGATTACACTACTATTTATTCAAAAATTCAATTCAAAGGCATTGGTAATTATCTAACTGACTTACCATAGTCGACTAACAGACATTTTGTCACAAATTGCAGCACTTCCTTAATTAATTCGTATTCTGTCGACGTCTCGCCTGATTGCACTTCGATGATGACGAAATGATTTGTTTTTGTTTTTACTCTTTGTTTTCGATGTTTCAGCTAGCCGTCATCACACTCCAAAGGTTCCCACGGCCACCCAGCGCTCGTCTTTACCTTCATTCATGTCTTTAAACTAGTCTAGTTCATATTGTTCAAGCAATTTTATTCAAGTACATTTAGAGTTTAGAGTTAGAAAGTTAAAATTTCGACCAGAGAGAGCTGTGATTATTAGACAGAATCGTCTCGACACTGGATTTCATTGGGTTGTTCTAGTCCCGCACCTTGATTTCAACGTAAGTAAAAAGTCGCTTTGTCTTCTCGTTCAAATTCAGCTCAGCTCAGCTCAGTCAGGCTCTCTAGACTCTACTCTAGCTTTTTATTGTATAGACTGAGATTGAGTGTGTGTTTATCTTAATAGTTTATACTTGTTTTTTTTTTGCGGTCATTGTTGTTGTTGTTTGTTTTGTTTGCTTTCTTGGATGGGGATGGGTTTTTTGTTTTGTAGTTCTTGTTTTGTTATTTGTTGGTTAGACTTGATCTAGACCAAAAGCTTCAGTCTCTCTATATCGTCGGTTGTTCCACTGAGACTACGTCTGGCTCCACTAGACCTCCGTATATAGATATGGGGAATGACGACAAATGTCAGTTTTATTAAAGAATGACCCATACCAGACGGTTATTTCTGTCTAGGTTAGACTATGTTTTATGTGTTGACAATTTTTTATGACTCATTTTTCCACTTGAGTCATTATTTTTCTTGTGAGTCAGTCAACTTGCTGATAATTACATCCAAAAGGAGATCAACATATTGCAATTAACAAATTTTTTTCTTTGACCATGACAATCATGGTCAGATCTAAATAACTTTATTTCTTCATCTTCGCAAATAAAATAATTAAAGTTCACCTATGAAGTATGTTTAATAAAATACATCCATAGAGTCTAGGTGATCTTTAATTAATATTAATAGGAGGGTTTATGTTATGCTGTGGACTCCTGAAATTGACTTATATGATTGTTATATCAAACAAGAATTCATAATTTACATGTAGGTCTTATAAATCACATTATCAAATGCTCCTCAATATTTTACTTCGCAATTTTAACTTGATTATCATTTTTTTTTTTTTTAAAGTAAAGTGAATGTTTATGAATTACGTTTACATGTACGTCTTTAAATCCTCTTAACGTTACTATTTTTATTGAATGTGTTTATATTCGCTTTACAAATCCTTTTACATTTTACTTTTAATTTGTTTGTGTTTCTTCATTTTGTGAATTATTTGTTTGGTATATAAAGAGTTCATTTAAACATCACATAAAGGAACATAAAAAATGCATGAAAGACCCAATATATCTTTTCCAAATCCAGGTATTTTGATTCATCGCGCCTGATGTGAGAGAACTGGACAGGATTAACCAATCATATGCCTTTAGAACAGCAACCTCGTCTTCGAGATGGAAAGATTCCGATTTTTGTTTTCCCCACCGAGCTAGCCTTTTACGTTGATGACCGAAAATCCCACAAGCAAGTATTGACCATCTACAACCCATATGATTTCCCGTTTCGATTCAAGGGTAAGTTTCAGGAAGGTTTTGGAACTCAAATGCACCTTTCTTTAAAAACAGTTGATTCATCCATGCCTTTGTTCAAAATATTGTGCCCTCTTATTGTGTTTGTATGCCCCTCCCCCCCCCCCTCTTATATTGTAGACCCGAAATAAACTTGATTTTTCACCTTTTTTCTTTGATGTCACAGATTGTTTTTTTTTAATTGTGCCCCCCCCCCCCCCCTATAAAAGAAGCCTTTATCACTCCCTGCCTGTATTTTCACATACCGGTAACAGTCCTCTTTAGTCGCTTGCAGCCCTAAGTGCTCGTTTAGAATATTAATAAGGGGTTTCCATGTTAATTGGAATTTGATATTTTTCCAGTGCACATATACATACTGGGTCAGTGCCAAAACAATTTTCTTGATGAAGTTCTCTTTGTGCACACACTACAAAATTACAAAGTTGTAATTGCCTGATATAAATGCTAATTGTTATTTCGTTGTCTATATTTCCTCTTATCATATTCATTTCAAATACCGTAGACAAATCTCAAATGACAAAAGGGGACATGGGTTGAAACAAGCAAGCTTGAGCAACTAGACAATGAGAATCAAAGCTTATACCTATCATAATGATAGGATGTTGAATCAAGCAAAAAGTTTCATGTACGTTTATTTCTCTTATCTTACTTCAATGAATTTCTTTATCGTACATGAATCCCTTTTTTCTTATTTGCCTCATTTTAGTTTTATGCACAGCTCCTCGGAAGTATAATGTTGTTGACTCAGAAGGCACTGTAAGACCTGGCTGTTGTGTTGATATGTAAGTACCTTCCTACGTATAGGATGTAGAACCTTAGGTATATATCCTTAAAATGGGTCAAGTTATATGTGGCTTAATTGAGTTCACTAAAATAGGAATCCTAGTGCGAACCCTATTTTCCATATTGTAATTCTGTAACAAAGTGCTTAGCAGAATGATTCAGGTTATGAAATGAAATTTAGAAATTAATTTCATGATGATATTATTTTTGTTTGTTCATTAATTATATGGTATAATATGGTACATAATCATGGTATTTTTAAATATATTTTTAAAGGTTTTAGTAATCCATGAGTGTATAAATCTTTCTGAGTGGGCCCTGGGCAATGGGTCAAGGGGTCTCCTGTACGTTACCAGATATTAGGGAAGTATGTTGTGTTGTCAGATTCATGCTCTAGTAGGGCTATTAACTAAATACACCCATTTATAGATACACCAACATTTTGATCTAGTCATTGAGGTATAAGACAACTTGGGCTTGCCTGAGTAACCCAAAAAACATACAACATTGTTCCTTGACAGACTGATTCGGATCAAAGAGCTTAGTGAAACAGGGTTTGGCCAAAGAGACAAGTTCCGCCTTAACCTCTACCACCACGGACAGCGTGAGGTCATAGGTCGTAAGGACGTCCCGGCACTGCTAGCAGCCACTGCTCAAGGGCGGGGCGACCAGGACAACGAAGATACCAGTTCTCAAGGCTCGTCTCCATCCTCCTCTAATCTCGTCTTTGCTCAAGGTATAAATGGGTGTAGATCCAGGCCTGATAATTACCTGATTTAAATTGGTTTCCCAATTTTTTCCTGATTTTTTCCTCTTTTTTTTCTTCCCGATTTTTTTTTTTTCCCCAATTTTTTTTTTTCTTTTTTTTCTCGATTTTATCCTGATTTTTCTCACTTTCCCCTTATTCTCTTTATTCTTCTTCCCTGTTTTCCCCAATTTTCTTACTCAAAGGGGGGTTTGTCGTTAGATGCCATTTTTACCCCTCAAGTCCTCTTCTTTCTTTTTTTACTCAAGGGGGGCGTGGTTGAGGGGGGGGAAAAAAACTTTTTTTTTTTTTAGTGCTCACTATCACCCCTGTGTAGAGCTTAGAAGCAACATATCTCAAGATTAGAGGTTGAGTTCTGGAAAGATGACAAATAATGCATGAGCTTTATTGTTCTTTTGATATATGTCAGTAAATGTCTCCTCAAAAAAACTTGCTCTTTGAATGCTCTCATAATCAAAATATGATGAGAAAGCTACCTTTGGACCAAATATTCTTATGTAATCCCATATACCCATTATTTTAAAGATAATTTAGATTGTTTGCAAATTTTAAGGGGTCAGAGTGGTTTTACCTACTTTTTTTATTTTTGGATATGATTTTTAGGGTAGGGTAATGTATGGGACAGCTTACACCTGTCACTGCCAGAGTTAAAAACAGTGCACAATCCTTCATTCAATGATTAATTAGAATCAAAGTGCAAGGTGAAAAGCTGTGGAATGCCTATATTTCAAGAAATATATGTCAAGTGTTTATTTTTCGGTGAAGAGGTTTATGTTATAGCTGATTTGTTCAATTTGAATGTGGATATAATTGAAACTTCCTACAATTAACAGGTGTGGTTGAATTCATGTCACTAAATACATGTTCCTGTATAAACAACAAGAACTTTGGAATTCCACATTTTACTAGTTTCTTTAAAAGTATGGTTGAGAAGAGGGCCAGAAGAGCTACTAGAACATGAGTGGAGGTAATTTCCAGTTGTTATTATATCTCTTACTTTCTCCTTTCAGCCAATAGAGGGCGTGCTGGGCCCGGAGCAACGGTGGTCCTGTTAGCCCTGATGTGCATCGTAGCTTTGATGTTGCCAACTCAAGGAGAGAAGGGTTCTCGTCTTCCAGACTACTTACATTTGACGGTTAATCAGAAACTTATAGCTGCTTACGTTTTAGGTAAAGTATGAATACTGTAAAAAATTCTCTCCGTGTACACGGCCAGTTTATGTGAAATATTGACTTCAGTAATATAATTGCTGAAAAACAGGTGAATTTTTATCCTTTTAAAAGTTTTTCCATGTGGTGAATTTTCTACACGTGTAGTGATGGTTTGTGCGTGTACACAGATACACGGCACAGCAGCTGGCTCTCTCTCTCTCTTTCTCTCCCTCCCCTCTCTCTCTCTCTCTCTCTTTCTCTCCCTCCCCTCTCTCTCTCTGTCTCCCTCTCCCTCCACTTTTTTTTCCTCTCTCTCTCTCTCTTTCTCGTTCTCTCTCTCTCTTTTTCAGTGACAACAAATTAGAAACATTGTTTGTTGCAATACTATACAGGGGCTAATCTGTGATTTTGTGAGGGGTAGGGTGGCAAAATGTTTTTAAAAGGGTCATTAGATTTTGGGGGACCCTTTTTATTCCAATATTCTCTGTCAAGTTCTAAACAAAACAAAACAAGAAAGATTTCCTCTGTATCTTTCTATGCTTCCAATGGTTCTTGTTTGGAGAATAATTCAGAAAATTCACAATCAGTTTTTTTTTCTTTCTCTCTCTTGCGTGTCTTTACCAGGACTCCTTACCATGGTACTACTACGGACATGACGATAACTTTCACATTTAGGAACCCCTCATCCAAGCTTGAACATGGACACCCCCTTGCGATGAAATGGAACTTTCCTGCGTTATGAGTATGATATATTTGTTGGATCCTACCATTGGCCAACGTAGGTATTACTTTTTATCTGTTCATGACAAAGAAAATATATGTCAGTAATTTTGTGTAGATAAAGATTTTAATTTTTATTCAAGAAAGTTAGGCCTAAAAAAAAAAGATTTTGTATTGCCCTTTAGGTGCCAAAACATGGGTCGACCGTCGATTTCAAAATTTGTGGGTCTGTCGCAAAGGGCAATACAGCATCTTTGTTTTAGGCCTTATCATTACTCTTTTTAATACATTCATTTTCTACATGTTAATCTTATTTGCACTTGGGTTGATAATCAGTTTTGATTTGAATTCTGCAAGGTGTACATGCAGTGTTTCTGTATTTTACTCATTTCATACACCAAAATGTGTGAGAAGGTTGAAAACACTCGCTGCAAAGTTCACTCTATATTGATAGGAAAATATTGATCTCGTGGGGCCATCAGTCGTATGAGCCTCTGAAAGGTGGCTAGAAGGCCCATTACTTTAGAGTTTAGATCAATAATGTCGTTCTTCTGGGCTGTCGGTCCTCGGGCTTTCGGTCGGATGGGCAGTCTGTCATATGGGCCGTAGCCATTTTTTGTTGCTTGAGCCTTTTATGTACCGGTACAAGAAAACTGTGTATCAAGTCATCATACAACCGTTCCATCAATGATGCCTCTCTAATCCGAGCAGCACGAAATTAAAACAAAAAATTGTGTGTTATTCCACTACTGCTCATATACAAAAGTGCTTGCGAGTCTGTACGCTATACTATCTAACTGCTGTCCACTTTGAAAGAAACTGCAATATCATAAGACATAAATTTTTTTAATTGAAAATCTTTCTGAACGAGATTATGAATGGTCATATATATGAATGGTAGAATTTAAATTGTAGGATATCATATGGATCACTTTTAAGACCAAGAAAATGCCAAGTTTGTTTGAAATCAGGGACAGTCTTTTGACTTGTCAGATGCATGTCACTACGATCCACAGTTGATTTGGATTTTTGATAATGAGAAGACATGTATGGATTCTTTTTATGATATGATATTGCTAGTTCTTCTTGAATTGGATCTAGGTTTAAGTAGTCACTGGCTGCGTCCTAGGTACATGAACAAAAATGCTGATTCCTATTACACCATGGGGGTGTTTCACAAAGATCCTAAGTTGAACTTATCTCTAAGTTGGACTAAACAATTATGGAACGCTATTAGCATCCTTGAAAATATTTTGTTAAAGTTATTCTAAAAGGCATAAAATGTTGATTTAAATCATTCATATTTTCTATTATCATGGGAGATTTCATGTTCTTGATGTGGAATTTATGAAAAGTCTAAAATACTTCAATTTCTGCTTTTTAATATATTTCAAAATAAGGCTACAAATAGCTCTCCATAATATTTTAGTCCAACTTAGAGTTAAGTTCGACTTCAAATCTTTGTGAAACACGTACCCCCCATGTGATATTAATAAACACATATCAGGCTTAATCAGATATGACGCGGCAAAACCGCAGCGTTTTTTTAATTATGATGTTACGTATAATACGCTTCACATTTCTGTATCTTATAATTTATAGCACAGAGCTGTATGCATGTCCTTTGTTGTGCAAAGTTGACATTCATTTACATGTTTGAAAAAACGTGGTGTTGTTTTTATGGCGGTCTACCATGCCATATCTGAACAAGCCCTCATTAAAGGGATTAGAGCAGTATTTGGACATGTAGGTAGTCGTATCAAGTATTTATTTTTAGCGTTTTAAAATATTGATGTTGTGTGATATACTTCAGATAAACTTTTATTGCAAAATGAAAGGAAAATTGCAATGTATGCAATGCAATTGTAAATAGAACAATTCCTATATATGGCAGTGTATTTCAACACTGAAAGTTAGCTGGGATGTCATATTATGTAATGTGTAATCATATTTTATGTATTTTCCTTTCTATCTGTCTTTCTTTTCTCTCTCTCTCTCTCTCTCTCTCTCTTTCTCTCTCCCTCCCTCCCTCCCTCTCGCTCTCTCTCTCTCTCTCTCTCTCTCTCTCTCTCTCTCTCTCTCTCTCAAACACACTTTCTTTTTATTTGCACATTGAAAAGACAAGTTAATTTGCCATTTTAGAAATCTGTGATCACATTAGATTTCTCCCATCTCTCTCTCTCTCTCTCACACATTGCCATTTTAAGCAATCCATGACCATTGTACATTTCACTGCTATTCTCTCTCTCTCTCTCTCTCTCTCTCTCTCTCTCTATCTATCTCTAGTTTGTTTGTTCGTTTGTTGTTTGATTGTTTTAAATTTGATATAGAATTCATCAAAAATTTCTTCCTATCTTTTTGACTTGTTTATACATGTAAAGACTGATAGATAAAACCATAGAATAATATATTACCATCTTTTTTAATTTGTACTTAGTATTATTCTTTATGATTGCTCGCCTTAAAGTAATTGGTAATTGAATTGCATTATAGTGTACAGTCATATATATACATCACAAAGAACCACGTCAATGAAAATGTTATGTAACACATGTACATGTAGTACATACATCACCGAAAACGTTCATCTTATTGCTAATCTTAATTGGAAATTAGTTCTTTCTTTATTGTCAGTAGAAAAACTACTGAAAAAGGTTATTTGATTATGAAGAAAGAATTAATTTTCATTTATTGCATAGAAGTTCATTTCTTCAAATTTTAGATCTCAATATGAGCTTAAGATTTGAAGTATTAACCTTTGCTATAGAATGGAGAAAAAAAAATCAGTTTAAAGTTATTCATGAATTATGTACACATTTTTATGTTAATCAATGTTTAAGTTTTATGTGTGATTGGTTACATTTATGAAAATATGGAGAAGGTGCATATATGTGCATCTCAATGTCATGCTGATATGTGTATGAACACAAAGTGCTGATTAAAAAACGATTTTTAAGTTAATCTCTCCTTACACAGTTTCTGTTGATTGCCTGAGTTTACGATCTTGAGATGAGCTCATTTGAAAACTGGAACACCTGTGAGATTGGAGTGCAAATCATTTATCAATGGAGTCGAGCAGAGTGTGTGGTCACATGACTAAAAGTCTAAAATTCATGTTGCCCTAGAGCAGTGTTTAAATACAGACTGTAGTGTTGATAAGGTGAAACCTGTTCATAAAGACCACTCGAGGGAGACATCAAAATTGGTCTTATATTATGCTGGTAGTCTTTGTAGATGTGGTTGGTCGAGTATAAGTTTCAATAGGACATTATTTCAAAAGGAAACAAAACATTTGGGCACCATTGCATAGAACTTAGCATTGATGGTAACTTTGCCATTAATGGTAACTTCCATGGAAACCTTGATTTGATTGGCTATCGAGTGATGTTGCCATGGTAGTTAATATTGATAGCAAACTAACCATCAATGGGAAGTTTTATGTAATTGGCCATGGTCTTTATAGACAGGTGGTCTTTCTTCTACACAGGTGATTGCTAGCACAGGTTTCACTGTTCTTATAATTGAAACAACCTTTAGGCCAAGTCAAATCTAATCTATGATAAGCAGAAGGGTGTTAAGCCTTGTATTATTACGATAAGTAGAATATTGATGAGAATTAACACCCGTCTTGCTCTTGTCAGATAATACAACCAAAAATAGTTCCTTTATATCCCATCTAGACCGCTTTCAATCAGATTTAATTCTTGCAGAATCCAAATCATCACAAAATGAAGACACAGATAGACATTCCAAGTAATTCTTTTGACACACAATAGTTTATTTCACATAATTTATTTCCGCCAAATATTACAGTCATGAAACGCTTTAGCGACAAACACACAACAAGGTAGGTATACTTTCACTGCATTCTCCACTTTCGCTTTCGTATAATTATCTGGCATGTCCCGTACTTTAGTGATACATTTATATATAGTTATATATGATTTGTTGTGATGAAGAAACTGCTCCACAATTTTCAATATGGAAGCAAAATGAATCCTAAAAGTGACAGTTCTTAAAGTTTGAGCTTGGATGAAGTCATGGATAAGGTTTACAAATTCATGTCTCCTATTTTGTTAAAGCTTCTGCCAAGACTGAATATGAAAGGGAATTGACACTGATAAAGATTGATCATACTCCAACCTGTTCATGAGGGGTTGAAATTTTACTATTTTTATACTCTTATTTTATTTTAAAGAAAAAAAAGTATTTTTCAGCAAGGTATTGTTAGAGAACATTTTGGAATCAATGAAAAAAAGTTGGAGTGAAATAAAAAGTGCAATTTTTTCGGTTGTAAGACTATATTTGCTGTGAATAATTGTAAAGTACATGTACTAATAGACAGGTAGCCTACCCAGTAACCCATTTATAATTAGAGTCATATTTCATGATGCTATTATACCTAATTCTCTGATTCATTTTATTCTAATCTTCAGTTCTCTCAAACAGAAAACTAAAAGCAGCTTGTATTTGGCAATTACATTTCAGGCAAATTTCCTCCAGCAAAACTTTACCATCCAAGCTTGCTATGGTATATGACACAAAGAGGAATTTCACAAACAATAATCACACCGATTTCGCTGACAATAAGCTCTCTACTGAGAGCCAGAAGGGCGCAAGTTCACCTATCTTCACACAGACGTAACGCCCTTCTGTCTACCAGTAGACAATGAGGAGAAGGCACACACAGTAATCAAACACTGAATCCAAATACCAGGCTCCAAATTCATTCATCTTTTTCCCTTCCCTTTTCCTTTTTTTCTAAAAAAAAAAGGTACAATATTGTGATCAGCTTTGAGCTATGGATACGATGACGCTACAATACACATATACTGGAACTACATCACTACTTTTACACACCACTAAATGCTATTACTTTCTCCGACTATATAAGAAGAATTATCCTTTTTTAGAAATTACATTTATTCTTTAAATGCCCACCATTGAGCTGATAATATTTATACAGCCCTGTACTGACTTGTTTTATTTTATCACTTTTGCAACAAATTAATTATCTGCTTGCAAGAAAACAGATGGTGCTTTTTTTATGACAAAATTCATAGTAAAGATAGTAATTATGTAAAGATAGCAAGTTGTATTGCTGCAAAGTTTTGCTAATTGATATATTTCAGTGTATATCGGACTTATGTCAAGTTAAATTTATACTTGACTATTAAGGTTCACAAACAATATCTTGGGGGATCTACTCTTAGCATTATATTCTTGATCTAAAGTTCATTTAAAATCATTCCTATGCAATTAATACACACTGTTATATACCAATACAATTTCAAACTACTGACTTGAAGTAAAAATCAATCAATTCATTTCTATGCACCTAAGATTATTTGTTTCAAAGTGCATATTACAGATAAATTTGAGGCAAATTGATTTTCACTGTATTTGACAAAATAATACATGGACAGCTAGAGGATGGGTCAAAAGTTACCAGGGATAAGGGCATCTGTGACCCAACACTCTTCCGGGAGCAATTGCTTTGGGTTTTAATCCATCAGTCTTATGGGTTGCAATTAGATTTTTAGGTTAGGTTTAGGCGTAGGATTTGTGCATGGTTTAAGTTACGAAAATTGGTCAGTGAAGGATATCAATTACCACGAAGCTATTGTGATTGGAGCATGTCGTAGAACAGCATTCTAACATTGTTGTGTGTCAAAACGCATTTTTCTCTGATCGTGTTCCATCAAGCATTTACATCCTTGTTCGTCTCCATGGCTACCACTTTACACAGCTTGATGCGTTTACATAAACTAACTAAATTAACGCTCTCTAGATTACAAATAAACACATATTTTTCCTGTACAGTAACATATTAAATACAAATAATTACAGAGCTAACATCTGTTTTTGTTATTGAAAACATATATCCAAAATGAAATATGTACAATGCATATGAGATCAAAAGAGAGCTTTTTGCATACATTTTTACATCTGACATATATTCATAAAAAAATGGAGAGAAAGAGAGAACAATACAAATTATTTCAAAGGAACTGCTTCACACCATAGCATATGCACCTTTATTTATTTCTGTGATTTTGTATTGCAAAAAAGCAGAGACATGGATATATTGGATGCAATCTCAATCTTCGACTCGTTCAAGGTCTTTTCTTAACTTGAGCATTGGGACGTAATGTAAACCCGACCTGCAAGTTTAGGTCCCAGTTTTATTCATCAAGGTATAGGTCTGGACAACCTCATATGGTCTTTTGCTTTGGTCAAGACTGACTGATTTTAATTTAAACCAACAATAAAATAGTTCCTTTTAGCCATAACTTTTGAAGAATTAAAATATTATAAAAAGCAATCACATTTTTGCAAAATTACGGGAATTGGGCATTTATTTGGATATACGTTTTATATTCAAAAGTCAAAGTATATGTGTATTTGATTTCTTTATATATTAAGATTCAAACTTCTGATTATTTAGTTATCAAACATACTAACAATGTAGCCTAGAACCTAATGTGATATTTTGTTATGAAAGGGAAGTTCCTGGGATTCAAAAAACAAATCTATTAACAAAAAAACTGGTCAGATAGTAACAGATGACCTTAGATCAACAACACTTATCGATTGGCAATATCGAATGGTCATCAAAGAAAGCACATTTTGTAATGTGATTAAGAAACATATTGTAACAATGTGCGTGTATTACAAGATTCCAGAAGAATTACTGTGCTTTATTAAACTCTTGTATATGAGGGAACTTCCAGGCTAGTGATCACAGATTTATTTTTCACAACAGCTTTAACCATTATTTAGTTTTCAATACAAATATAGATATGCCAAGATGTTCCAAAGTATTCAATATTTTGTATCAACTTTTTTTTCCTTTGAATTTCAAACGACAACTTTCACTAACTGGAAATTAAAATATTGAAGCCAAAGGCAAAATAAATAACTTTATGAAAATGACAGAAATTTGCGCCCTTCTCTACAGAATATTCAAAACATTTTTGTGAATGTGGTATAATTGCATGGACAAGGAACAAATACAAGGCTGGGTAGATGGGAAAAAATGCAAGTTTCAACCTTTCAAAAGAATTTAATCATCTGACTTGTTAATGTTGAAAAATAAAATAAATATCTACTTGGTCCATTTGCCAAAGAGGGGCAGCACTTATTACCAAATATAGCACAAGCATCATTTGTATAGACCAACCTTTAAAATTTTACCATTCATTTATATAGTGGCGTGAACGTGGGGTTTTATCGACATGCAAGAATAGTGGGGTTTTTTGGTAAATATTATTTCTGGGAGCTGATTAGCTTTCAGCAGTAGCAGCCGGCTTCGTCTTGTTGGAAGTCGTTCTCTGGTTCCTTCTGGTGGAGTGTTACTGGAACTGGGTTAGGAGGCAAGATGTTAAGGAAAAGAGTAGGAAATAAGATATTCCCACACCCACATACACACACACACACAAGGTGGATTGAGATGGTAGTATAATGTGGAGTTTGAAGAATATGCCTTTAGAGATAGAGCTTAGGTAGAGTTTGATACTGCTAGTGGGGCCTAAAAGGTGATGTTGTAGATGGTAGTGAGTGATAATGATAGCGACATGGTGGATGAAGATGATAATGGTGGTGGTGGTGCTGATGGTGGTGATTATAATGATGGTGACAATGTAAATCATGAGGATGATGGTGGTGGTGATGATGGTGATTTTAATGATGATGGCGACAATGATGATGATGGTGGTGGTGGTGGTGCTGATGATGATGGTGATTGTAATAATGATGGTGACAATGTAAATCATGAGGATGATGGTCTTAATGGTGGTGGTGATGCTGGTGATGATAACAATGATGAGGATGAAGATGATGAATATGATAAAGGTTACGAGGATGATGACCACTTGATGACAATGAAAATGTTAATTATCGGTATTACATTTCTATTAATACAGATGACCGTGAGCATCAAGAATTGATAATGTCCGAGCTGACAACAATGATAATGATGAGGGCAGCAGCTAATTAGAACACAATGATGTTAGTGGTATAAAAAAAAACATCATCTGGCATGAGACCTTTCAATCATGAATACACACCACACCCTCTCAACAGATTAAGATAATAGTAATAATGATAGCATGAAAAGGTCAATGAGATGTGGATGTTATCAAGATGAGTTAAACCAACTTAAATTAACATACACCAAGGAGAGCAGCAGTATTGGCAATTAAATTGAAATTAGGAACACACATGTCAATCGTTAGTTGAACTCGTTATGACCTTGCATTTATCAATGGTGAAAGTGACATGTTAGCACATATATTTAATTTGTGCAGTGCGTTAATGTATAAAGCCTCATTCAAACTCGATATCTCAAAAAAAAGCATCGTGGCATAGTAAAAATATAGCTTGAAACGGCTTTGTTATAGAATGACCAAAATATTCTGTCATTCTGCAACAAACTTATATAAAATTTAATATTTCATAAATTTGATCTATGGTCGATAGGAAAACAAAATGTTGTGAAAGTTCCTCAAATTAGTTAGTATATTGTATTATTTTTTTTTAGATTTTTAATAAGATGTCTATAATATTCTACATCAAATATAAAAATAATCTGTGAATATAATTCTCTAAAGCTTGGAATTGACCTGAAGTAAGCATGGTGGGGTTCGCATTTAGGTATTATACAAAATACTGCATCATCTTGGAGTATCGGTCTCGTGCTCCAGCAGTCTCTGGAATCCTCAGGTAATTTTTCAGAAAACCTGTGCAACCGATATTGTTGTACTGGTCAGCGTTATACTATAATCCAACTTGCGTGAACACTTGCATACAGATGACTCTAGATATAACATGCAGATGGATGTATATAAGCACAATCATGCAAAAAGTTTAAAGGTTTATGCCATTTCACATGCCACATTTAACATTCACATTCATGAAGCAAAACAAAGACAACAATAAACTAAATAAAAAATTGCTTAAAAGAAATCATTTAAAGCAAGAATTGTAAATCAATTTTATTGAATAATCATACAACCACATTTAAGCAGGTGATGCTTATGGACTCCATAAGACTGTACAGGCTAGGTGAAATATACAATTATGGAATGATGCCAAACTGATAAGGCTGAGGAAAAAGACACTGGCTGAAAAATAGTAATACAGTTCAGGTCCATTAACACAAAGAGCAGTTTAAACTGAGACTAATCACAATCACAATCAGAGTGTGAACGAACAAATTCATTAATAACAAAAGAGTCCATTCGTGTTTTAAATGTGTATGGAACATACTCAAAACAATGTGGGAGTTTAGGGTTTCAATGCGTGGAAAAGATAATGACTGCTTAATATAGTCAACTACTAACGACTATGGATTATCCATATTCATTGAACAGAGAATTTAACCTGAATTGTGAAATGTAATTACAATTATGGCACATGTCCTCTCACAATGCCCCACGTTAATGAATAAATAAAGCATCAGAACACATACAATATCAAAAACTGATCTAAACATACAGAATTATAATATCTGTTCACCTAGTTTGCCACCCCATCCCCTTCCCCTACTGTCAATTTTAATTTCAATGACAGTTTTACAGAGATAGCCATTTTGTACAAGAAAGCTGATTATTAAAGCTTGTTAACTTTTAAACTAGATGAATAATTGTATATGTATGAAAATATCAATTTTGGAGAAACATATATAACATATATGTAATATAAAGCCAAATTAAAACAAATAATAATAATAATTCTATCAAATTAACTATAAAGAACATTTAATTATCAACAGATATGCTTTTTGATCGGTGAAAATTAAATCATTCAGATTGGCAGCCTAGTTGAATACAAGTAATATAAAAAGAAAATAGTGCAAACTGAACAATGACAGGGAAAAAAAATCATAAACAGTATCATTCAAGCTCTACATTCCTTTGTATAAAACAGAGTTTCATAAATATATTCACAATATGATGTACACAAATACGAACAATTGTTAGAATAGTTTTCTTCTTCTTTCTCTTCTCTAAGGCTAAAACTCAATATAACATCTGTCTCCTTTTTTAAACACTTTATACTGAAAGCAACTCTGAAGAGCTCAAGCAGTTAAAGTCCATGAGAAAGTTAACATTTTTAACCAAAAAATGTTAATACACTTTAAAAGACAAGAACAGAAATGTCTCAATAATTTAATCAATCATTTGTTTTACATGACACAGTATTGTACTATCTATTATTCAGAACCTTCTTCTGATTTAATAAGAAATTAGAATGTCCGCATTTTGGTTTTGAGAAAGCTTATAAAGCTTTGTGTCAAATACTTAAAGGTCCCAGATATACATATTCATGATATGTTAAATCAGACTTTGGAATCAAATACTGATACACTGACATTTAACAGTAATGTTCTTGCACACCTAAGCTGCGCAGGGCATTCACTATGCACAATACCAGGAGTATCTGGTGCTGCGTATGGTGAATACATGATCAGCTGGCCCTCTGCAGCTAAAGTGCACATAATCATTCTTGTGGAACGTCCTTAAAGGTATAGACCAGTTCTGGTCATGCGATTGCATTGTGAAATCGATCAGAAAAGGTTGATCATCTTGCATATAAGTATTGGTGTGTACTGCAAGGTTCTGGAATCATCAAAATGATAAGAAATTTGGCCCAGACTTGGTAAAGTTACAAGCACTGTACACAGAAAGATGTATATGGGACTACCCGATATATATCCGGTCCGGATAGATATAATAATTTACCAAATATATCAATTAGTAGGTGGTTTCCCGGCAAAATTTGTATCATCACATATTAGTCAAAACATTCTTTCACATGATTGGTAATAAGAGCTTCCATTTCATTTTTTGAGAGGGGGGGGGGGGGGGGGGGGGAGGGCGTTTCCCAAACTGGTCTATACCTTTAATGTGAAAAAGGTAACAAATTGTGGATATCATCCAGTAAGTACAGGGTTCTCATGAAGTCATATCCCTGTCTGCCTGTGTTACAAACACGATTGCAAAGGCTTTCAAGAAAATCTACACAAAGGCAATTTCAAAACCCTATAGAGTACCGAAATATGACGTCATATTAGCCAAGTTGTCAAGGTTGCTGGTTCAATAAAATGTTGTGCTAAACATTGGCATGGTGATCACACCATTGCCAAACACTGAATTTGCCCTTCCCCAGCCCCTTGCATGAATGTTGCGTAGGCTCTGTTGTTTGGAACCAGTAACCTGGACGACGAGCGAATATGACGTTAGCACTTGGGTACTCTATTGCACTGCCTGTAGAAATCAGGTTTGGATTAGGGAATATGTTATTGTAATATTCCCACATTCCAATAGATGATGCACGTTGATTTCTTGAAAGTCTTTGCAACCGTATTGAGTAGCTATCCATGGTATGGACAGACTGTAAGCACCAGAGATCAATTCAATTATCAATTCTCAATATTTTATCATGATTTTTATTAAGACTTTTATTTTAATACTATATACAGATACCTACAATGTATATTAGAGTTTTAATAGCTATAAAGAATTAATTATATACAAATACATAGCTTATGTTACAGTCTCTACCATTTAAGTTGCATCCATTATTGTAAGGCAAAGCAGCTAAAATCAAGGCCTCCAAAATAGTAAATGATATTCAAAATCCCATGAAATTTTATGTCATATATAAGAAGAATAAAAATCTACATGTGTTGAATTGTGTAGAAAAGTAGCATTTCATCAGTTTGGATCCCCCCAAATGATATGAATTAACGCCCTTCTTGGATAATAATGATGAACCAAACATTTTTTTCAGTCCACTTCAAGCACTAACCATTTTCAACTACATAACATTTGGAGGCAGCATAGATTTGTGCACAAATGATTTATATTGCTTTGATTTCAAATATCCTTTGCTACTATCCTCCCGAGTGAAAATCATCGCATACTTAAAATAAAAAACAAAACAAAACATAGCACAAGATATGATAGCTTTAATCTCAGCTACCCTTCTTGTCCAATATCTCTCAAAGTACATTCCTATAATACAATGCAAGACATTGAGAGCCATGACTTTGAAATGATTTTTGAGAGCAAGGAGGGCATAAAACTCTGGGAAAGATACTTATCCCCTTCTGGCTCCCAGTAGCGATAAGAACAAATAAAACAAATACAGTAAACATGGAACACTATGCGCCATATTCCATCTTGTGCATCTTATGCATGTATCATCGATTAAAGAACATGCATACAACAATCATTGTCTGATGATTCCTCTGCAGTAAAGCCCAATTCACATATGATGCTTTAATTCATTACAATAAACACATGTTTGTTTACTTCCTTGTAGCACTTGTTTGTTTGAGCCAGCTTACTGAGAGAGACACATGTGAACGATGCCCAAATCTCCCCTTTGTGATTTTTACAAGAAGCACAACTTTGTTCATTTAAAAAAACACAAGGAGTTCATGAATGGCGCAGAGTGTTCAACATTTACAGGATACAATCTAGATGATTGGTCAATTTCAACATGCGCAACCGCCTTCGCTGCCTGTTGTCTCCTGTTGTTGGTTCTTCTCAAGACTGACTTCAATCACTGCAGGATGGAAAGAAGGTATAACAAAGGAAGGAGAAAGAGAAGGAAATAGTGGAAGAAGGAGGGGATGGAGAAATGAAAGATGGGGGAACGAACGGGGAAGCAGTCAAGGAAACTAAACATAACAATCATGCCACAAAAAATAATACATTAAGGAGGATTGCTCCAAATGATATGCGAAAATAATAATACAGAGACGCTTTGGGAAAATAAAAAAGTACAAATAAGCATAACTTTAAATACGGTATATATATATATATATATATAGCTACAAATAATAGGATGTCTTTAGTATGGACAAAAAGATGAAGCGCATGACGTCAATTATCTTGCCTTCCATAGCATCATTGCAATACAGGCCAAGTACAGTTTTGGAAGCAAAATGAAAATCAGAACAAATTTGTTAAATATAGTCCCATATTATTTTGGTTGTATCAATAGAAACACCTTTTGATTGAATAAACTAAATACATTTTCTTTTCCTGCAGAAATCTACATTTAATCTGGTTTTCAATCAAATTTGCAAAGGCATTGCACCATCATATCTTTAAACTATAAATAATATGCACAATTACACGTACCAGGATGTGCTTATCCTTAGCAAACAGTCATGCACTAAATAATTGACATGCACACAGGCTTCTACACTACCTTGTTCAAAGTCCATGTCGCGTCCTTCTCAAAAATAAATAAATAATTATGACGAAAGCACAGACAGCACCAACTGGTACATCTGATGCATAAGATAATTTATTCCCAAAGTGACAGACTTTACTTCAGCATCAAAAAGGGTTCCTGAACCTCCTGGAAATATAAATTCCATAACCTTCTCTCTTGTGATATTCTTATAAAACAAATTGGAAATAGAATGTTGTGCACATATCGTCGGTGGGGTGACAAAACCTTGTATCTCAATTTTTTGCGTTTTTGATTTTTTTGCATAATTGTGTACCTAATGGCCTACGACACCACCTGATAAATCCACGAAACGCCTCCTGTCTCGGTTTTTTTCACAAATTCCACACAAAGGACGGTGTCACAGCACTAAATCTGTTGAGACAGGAAATGTTTTTTCGCTCTCCTGAAAATTCGTGATTTTTGAGATACAAGGTTTTGTCACCCCACCGACGATATGTTTGTTTAATATAATGTCCATGTATATTACTGTGATTGATATGGCTATACATAGAAACTAACAAGACATATTTTGGCAGAAGGTATGCTGACCTATGTATGTATCAGTGTATGTGACAAGCAAACTCTCTTTTATAGGGGTATATACTCATGTGGATTTGAATAGGTCAGAGTAAATATATGAAAAGTATTGTAGATGAGGGATATAAAGAAAAAAAGCATCCTCAGTAAGGTGACTGTGGGGGCTGTACTATCTTTATCTTTTTTTTAATTTTTAAATCATATAATACACACATTTCTGTACCCTATGACACAGAGCTAAGTAAATATGCATATGACCTTTGGTGTGCACAGTTGCACCAGCCAAAAGCACAGATTTTGTATGCGACAGTTTATCGAGTCATATCTGAACGAGTCCTTATTTGGTAGCTAATCAATTTGTGATGAAAAAGGATACTGTCACCAGCTGGCTTAGTTTGGTCTGCAGACTCCATACCTGGTAAAGCTGCTGCTACTCGTCTGAACAACTGAAAGAAAAAGAAGGAAAAAATACCACAATGTTTAGGTCAAGAAATTTATCTTTACTTCTACTTCTATGGTAATACTCATCAACGCCTGTTCAGCATCTAGATGAGGGTAAAGCATAGAGTTGTTATATACAGCTCTATGCAGTACAGTATAATTCAATCACAAATCTGATTGAGTATCTGACTATAGATACATCAATCTAACTAGGCTGCTGTCATGGTTGTACGACACAATCTCCAACAGCAATTGGCTATAATAGGTGAAGTACAAACTTTCAGCACTGATAACTTCAACCCGAGACCAAACTCTTTTACTAACTTTAACTCTCACCTAACCTAAACCCCACTGCAACCGTAAAGTTAAAGCCCAGGAGGGTGTTTCACAAAACTTGTCATAAGTGACAAATGACAGTTTTTGTTATAAGCTACTGAAATCCTTGCTTCTGATTGGTTATCAGCAGATTTGTCACTGATTTTAGTAATTTGTCATTGAAAGGGCTTTTTGAAACGGGTCCCTGATCAACTCTTGCATCACCTTTTCCACTATCTGTGTTTGCCGTAACTACTCTAGTTATGAGCCTAACTTATTACAGTGCATTATCCTTTGAAACAATTTTTATCATGAATATGTAATAGAAAAATCAGTGCTGCAGTGAACATTCTTGAAAGTGAAACAGTCAAGAATGTGAAACGGCGCGATAGCTCAGTCGGTAGAGCAGTGGTCTCGTAATCCAGTGACCCTGGTTCGAAACCAAGTCGATGCGCTAGTGCACTTTGGTAAGGCCGTCTGGTTGCTTACTTTAATACAAGCATTTATGCTTTCTTAGCAGTCAGGTAAAATAACCACCACTCTTGGAGGGAGTGGGAGAAAAGAAATTTGCAGAGAGGGAATGAATTGGAACTTTCAGGGACTGTAAAAATCATCCACATATTATATTTTATAAATTTCAGGGCTGCGGACTTAGATTTTGATCACCGTGGACACACGGTGCACTTGTTAATGTCCAACCCTGATGTAATACAAAGATCTCTGACGTACAAATAAAAGATGTGCTTACTTGTTTAACATTGTAGCCTGCCTTTGCACTAGTTTCAATGAACATCACATTTAGTTCCTTGGCTTTACGTTCTCCTTCATCTATTGAAACTTGCCTGCAAAGAAATATACATCCCCAAGAATTATAAACATGTGAGCAAGATAAAAACAACAACCCTAAAATGACTTGACTCTAACTGCAAAACAAAAATTTAGACGTAGAGGTAGCATTGTCGATTGACGATATTCAACACTGGGGCTTGATCCCCAGTACATCATTAAATGTACAAATTTTGACTTATTTGTTTTCACAAAAAATGGCTTCTTGAAACAAAAAGTTATTTTCTTCCAACATGAGGTTCATTCCAAGGTAATATGATTTACGCCAACTCTAACGATGTAGCAAAGAATTAACAGTAAGAGATCAAATTTCTTAAGTTCATTCATGAGTTTTGACAACCATTTAATGAATTGTTAGCACAAACTGGCTTTATAAGGCCTCTATTGATTTGTGAAAGTTACATGCCATACAACTATCAATTTTTGTAATTTGCAAAAAAATCTAATTTTACAGTGTATATCTCACCTCTTGTCAGCTAAATCAGTTTTGTTTCCTACAAGCATGATGATGACATCACTCCCTCTCTCAGTACGAACATCATCTATCCATTTTGATGTCTGGTGGAAAGAGTTGGCATCTGCACAAAAAGATAACAAGTTTTTATGAAATTAATAAATTATTTCATTGACTGATTATAAAATAATGCCTCCAGATAACTTATGTTTCCAATCACTTTTTCTCTTTTTTTTCTTTTTCTCTTTACTTTGTATTATTTTCTGCGGACATTTGAGCAGAGCCTTTGAAAGGCCAATGGCCTCTGCTGGCTCCTCCGTATTCTTTGTATTATTTATATATTTGCTTAGACGTATAATGTATTGTTAATTGTATTTTTTACGAGAAATGGAAATGTTAAAAAATTAAAAAAATTGAAACTCCCTCTCTCAGTATGAAGGACATGGCCATGTCTGGTGGGAAGAACTGGCATCTGCACAAAAAGATTGTTTTAATGTTCTTTCATAAAATGAATGGACTAAATAATTCAATATAAATTTAAATAATAATGAGTTCATTACAGTTCCTCTGGCAATTACAACACGTTCATTTCCCAAAAATATTCATTGGGATTTTGCGGGGGAGAACAACAACAAACAAAAAACAGCAACTAGTGATATCAATTTTTCATTAAAAAATATAGACTTTGTATACACTTACAGTACAATGTATACCCCATTTCACAAATGAGACACAATTCTCAGCATCCTGTTTTGATCACAATCATTGGCATCTCTCCAGAAACTCAGATACAGTTTTCTATTTCTCAAAAATTATGCAAAATATGATCCACTGTACATTATTTGAAAATAACTACTATGTTCTCTTTCTCTTTCATTAAATTAATTGCAACTTTTCCATTTTCCTTATCCAATTTTTCTGAACGTACTCATTTATACTAAGAATGGCTGAAATCGATTAACAAATCATCTGTTGAGAGTAAAGTTGTGCCTTTCTGGCTGTCAAAAGACGAAATGTGTCTAACAGGAGAAATATTTACAGGACTTTGTTATTGTAAAGATTTTTTGTTTAAATTAGCACGACTGTAAGCTTGAAGGGAAAAAATCAGCAGCAGCAAGAATAGGTTGAGGCCTGAGAGAGAGAGAGAGAGAGAGAGAGAAAGAGAGAAAGAGAGAAAGAGAGAGAGAGAGAGAGAAAGAGAGAGAGAGAGAGGAGAGAGAGAGAGGGGAGAGAAAGAGAGAGGGGGAGTGCCTATTCTAGTCTTTGCATTCTAGGGAGAGGGAATTAAAATTCAAAGCAGAAAGAAAAGAACAATTAATTTATTCTAACTTTCTACTGTAATCTCCAATGCAAATTCAAAAGAATCGCAAGGGTAAATTTTGAATAATGGCAGACTTCATACATGTTGAATAGCTGGGTCCTTGCATAAACTCCCACAAGTGCCCTACATTACCATAAACAAACACCCCTCATTATTCACAGACTGTTATCAGTTCTCCAGACAAGATCCCTATGCTTGTACTGCACACAAGCTCTCCTTTGCAAAGGCACTTTCATTAACATTCAAAGACACACAATGTACATGTATACTGTAAAATGTACAATGTACACAGTGGGTTCATCAATACATATAAATGTATTTATTGTGTGATAGAAATTTCAAAAAAGCTCTGCTTATTGGGAAAAAAGGTCTTCAAAACTTTGTCTTGTTCTAAATCTTGAAACAAAACCTCATACAAGCCTCAATGTTGGCTTATGTACATGTACATGTATTGTAGGCCTACATTTTCATTCTTATATTTTCCTGAAGAAAAAACACAATCACCTTATCCAAACCATTTGTATACATTGTATGTGTACAGTATGCAACCCATGTCTGCATTATGAACAAGCGAGGCCGCAAAGAGGCCAGATAGAAAGAACATGACACTGGAGATTGCAAACACTCTCCATTCTCAATTTTGTTTTAATCATTTAATGCTAAATAGTCTCACATTGTAGAGTGACACAATACCAGAAAGTGAGGTAGAGTAAGAAAGGGGGATGGGGATGGAGAGAGAGAGGGAGGGGGAGGGGGTGAGAGAGGGAGGGGAGGGTGAGAGAGGGAGGGGAGGGGGGAGGGAGGGGGTGGGGATGAGAGAGGGAGGGGAGGGGATGAGAGAGGGAGGGGGTGAGAGAGGAAGGGGAAAGGGGTGAGAGAGGGAAGGGGGAGGGGTGAGAGAGGGAAGGGGAGGGGGTGAGGGAGGAGCGTGAGATAGAGAGAGGGGGGGGCAAGAGACTGAAAGATGTATGTTGAGGTTGAGGGAGAGAAAGAGGGGAGATGGGAAGAGAGTAAGAGAAAAAGAGAGTGTAAGAGAGAACTTGACAGACATGCAGGCCCGAATTCACAAAGCAAGGTTTGAGCTCAGACCAAGGTTTGAGGTCAAACCTCCTTTTGTTTCGCCAAACCTTCTTTTGTTATTTACAAACCTGGTTTGTAAATAACAAAAGGAGGTTTGGCGAAACAAAAGGAGGTTTGAGCTCAAACCCGGTCTGAGCTCAAACCTTGCTTTGTGAATTCGGGCCGCAGAGTTGCAGACAGAGAGAAATAGAGAGATTTATACAGGAGGAAGGAAATGCAGCCGACCTATCAGGATCACTGCAAATGTCTGACGTTAATGAAAAGTTCTTCGCTCTTGATGTCTGTTTCTAATCTGAGAGAAGAGACACGCAGCTGATTCCTTCCTCCCTAGGCCTGTTTTTATCAGCTCGAGATTGCCAAATAGCCCGCTATTTCTGATTTGGGAAACAATCCCGAAGTTACAAATTGCGGCTTCATCAGATAGAGACTTGACCTCGAAACTTGAAACTCAAGCTCGAGAAATTAGCTTGAGATATTTTGCTCAGCGTACGCGCATAGTGCGAGTCTTCCTCGCTAGGTCTGTCTTCCTCAGCTCGAGATTGCAAAATAGCCCGCTATTTCTGATTTGGGAAATAATCCAGAAGTTACAAATTGCATCTTCATGAGCTCGAGACTTGATATCCAAACTTGAAACACAAGCTCGAGATATTTTGCTCAGCGAACGCGCATAGAGCAAGTCTTCGGCCTGGTGAAGACGCACCGGACAAATATCGGGATATTTTGCAAACCAGCCCAAGATATCTTGGGATGATTATCTCGACCAAATATCCCGCTAATTGCAACTTCGGGCTGATGAAGACGCAAATTAACTGGATAATTTGTGATCGGGATAGTTCAAATAGCATGATATTTGGCAATCAAGAGCTGATGAGGACAGGCCTGCTTTTCTCCTGTCCAAAGCATGGTTATTGCATTTACCCTCCAGGCTACAATGGATGCAACGACTTTGCTGAGGTTCTACATAGCCATAGGGACATTGACACAAGAGAAAACTTATACGAAATTGGTGTAAATAAACATCATATGAAGAACCAATGTACTGCAAAGGAATATCGTGCTATTTTGTCTCATGAATGCCTACTAATGGTGTATATACAGTAATTTTTTTTCTTCCTGAAAAGGTTCATATTCCTACACTTTCATCTGACCAAGTATGAAGAAAACAAGGTTTCTATATTTGTTCTATGGTAATGACTGGAACACAAAATGACCATATATGAGGCTTGCCAAGTATTGTTTATGAAGCTTTTTTTTTTAATTGCTCTGGACGAACCATGATTTTCACTGCACTGACAGTTTATAGCATCCTTTTATTAAAGCTTTCTGAAGCTAAATCTCTTACGACTCCTGTGTATTTTTTTTCAATAATGGACTTTCAGATTGCAGACACTACCTACATGTATAATACAGCCCCACTTTCTCAAAAGCTAGGCAGTTCTTGAGGGCTCTAATAAGGCTCTCACAGATGCATGTGTTTACGTAAAGGTGGTCAAGAGGGGACACAAATCTATAGAAACCAATGTCTGTCTAGCAGAGGTATGTATGCAGACGGGTAAAGGCGTGCCCCAGGTAAAAAATAAATAATGCAGGGTAAAGGTGTGCACAAGATAAAATGAATAATGTCTAGGAAAATGACATAACTTAGATTTTCGGAACACAGTCACTACCTGTAAGAATGCAGCCCCCTCCCCCTTCTCTCTGTCTCTTCTCCCTTTCTCTGTCTCTCTCTCTTCTCCCTTTCTTTGTCTGTCATTCTTTCTCTCTGTCTTTTTTCTTCCTTTTTCTGTCTGTCTGTCTGTCCCTGTCTCTGTGTCCGTCTCTCTCTCTTTCTCTTCTCTCTTTTTACTTTCTTTGTCTATCTCTCTCTCTCTTGCTCTCTTCTCTCTTTTTACTATCTATGTCTCTCTCTCTCTCACTCTCTATAAATCAGGGCCGTTCATGACGAGTTTAATAAGTTTCAAAGATGCATGTAGTACATGTACATGTATGCGAGGAGGTCGAGAGGAGACACAAGGCTGTCTGTCTGTCTGACAGAGAATGAAGGACCGGTAAAGGTGTATCCGAGGTTTACAAACAAAATTAAGTCATGGCAAGTCTTTTTCCTCTAAGAAGGCCTCCGAGTATTCAGTTGTAGAGTCTACCTAAAAGGAATTCATCAAGTTGAATGCCAACCTTTGCAGCCAACATTTGTCAAAGACAGTGAAAGATTGTAAAGAATGCAAACAATTTGCCAGACATGAAGATATTATGTATGACTGATATTTTATGAAATTGTATGAAATGTACTCTAAATAGAATGTGTTTAAATGATTTCTGTTGTTAAATTCAATAAATAAAGTATCTGGCAATGAACACTATTAATGCAACGGAATGATTACTTTGCACAATTGGAGAGGGTCATCATAAAACTAACATTTAGTCTGTTTGGAACCAAAGAACATGAAATCTCCTTTATAATAGGAATGAATAGGAATGAATTGAATCAACATTTCATGCCTTTTACATGTAGAATAACTTTTACAAAATATTTGCATGAATGCTAACTGCTTTTTTATAATTTTTAAAGTCCAACTTAGAGATAAGTTCGATCTTTGTGAAACAGCCCCATGGTCTTAGAACTTACTTGTGATATCGTAGACTACAACTGCGACAGTGGAATCCCTAATGTAGCTTGGAATGAGACTGCGGAACCTCTCCTGACCTGCTGTATCCCATAGCTGTAGTCTCACAGTACGATCCTCAAGGTACATGGTCTTAGACAGAAAATCTATACCTATGGTAGCCTGTAGGGGCAAACAAAAAAGGAATATGCATAGCAAATTAGTATACAATGTACATGGATGCCAGTTAGAATTGATCAGAGGGCTTGAAAATCACCTAGAATGAGCTTTTTTGTACACATAAAAGCCTAAACTATAGCATGAAAATAACTCGCCAGGGCCTGAATTCAGGATTTTGCCTAAAACTGGCATCCCTGAATGTATAGTCAATGGTTTTACACATTGAAAAGAGCAAACCATTGTGTACTAGCTGAAACAGACTTGGAGGGAACATATAATCTCTGATCAAAGTAAGCAGATACTCTGAAACACAATAAGCTGTACATAATACATGTGAAAATAATATTATTATTCTACATTCATTTGCTAAAGGTCAGTGTATGATAATATCAAGATATTAAGTGCCCTAGAAACGGCATTAAGATCAATTCTATACATGTACATGGAAATACTGTAAACACTGTTATTTTTGCGTGATTAATTTTTCGCACTGAGCAATCCTAAACCATATTCGCTGGTCTTAAATTCGCGTTGCACGCAATTCAGCCTGTTCAAAACACTCATAAGAAGTCATGCTTATATTATCGGGAGTTCTAAGATTCGCGCTTGCCGACCTTAGTGCAAAATCCGTGAAAATTAAAATAAATGTAATATTTCTGCGTTTACAGTAATTTCCACATGCCCTGAGCCTAGTTAATGTACAAAGAAATACTAGTAGAAATGTACTTGCTTATAATAACAAACAAATTGAAATGTTATCATTTATTATCTTCAGTATAACTGTGTAATGTGATTGCTTTGAGTGACCATAAATCTTGCCCGAGGTTTGCATGACATTGCAACAACTAAATCTATTCAACCCAACTTCATTGTATAGTGAAAAATACAATAATTTGTTGATGCCAATATTTGGATAGGAAGAATCCATATTGACTCCTTTCAATGAACTTGACAAGTCAGTAAGAATGGGTCAATAAATATCTGTCCATGTTAAAGATAAAGTTGAGTACTGGTCATGCGATGCATTGTGAAAGAAAAGGTGTGGAATGGATCAGAAAAAAAGTTGATCATGTAGCATGTAAGTATTGGTGTGTACTGCAAGGTTCTGAAGTCATCAAATTCATAATAAATTTGGCCCAGTCTTGGTAACAAGCACCGTACACAGAAAGATGTACGTGGGACTACGCCACAGATGCGCGATATCTATCACATCAAAATAGATATAACAATTTACCAAATATATCAATTAGTAGGCGGTTTGTCAGCAAAATTTGTATCATCACTAATTGGTCAAAACATATTCTTTCACATGATTGATAATAAGAGCTTTCATTTCATTTTTTGGAAGGGGGTGTTTCCAAAACTGATCTTTACCTTTAAAGTGTACCGGTACACACAATATTCCTTCTATGTGTGCATGTACATGTACCAGTAAATATCCATCTTCTTCAAATACACATTGACATTAAGAGTCAGCTAAGAGGTGTTGGGAGGTTAAAGTGTTAAAACTTTCCTTCCTTCTTTATAGCTTTGTCAAATTTCTATTTCCTCTTTTCTCTCTCGCTTTTGACTCACATATCGTTAAAACCTCTGGAGGATATAAATGTACATGTATCATCATTGTATCTTCTCTCCTTTCAAAGGTTGATTCAAACATTAAAAAATCACAACCATTTCCTGTCCCCCCCCCCCCCCTTTTTTTCTTCAATTGGGACGTATTCTGAAAACTACATGTCATGTTTATAATAGCATGTTAATTGTCATAAAACAGACTGAATTGTTTGCGGGATAGACACTTATACGTACAACTGTACATGTATACTGGCTTGAACGGTGTTTCCCTTAGCTACACATGTACATGTACACTGCCAGCTGTGCACTGAATGTAACCAATGATTTGTACTAACTTAGATTGTATCTTGACTACTAATAGATAAAAGAGCTTTTGGAATACCACCCATGTACTAAACAATATATTCTTGAAAACGTTTTAAGACCAGAATATACAATTTTATGTCTGAATATAATTTCTCATTCTTACCTGGTATGTGTTGTCAAAACTGTCGTACATAAATCTTGTGATTAGTGAAGTCTTTCCAACTGCAAGAAAAACAAAAAGACAAGAAAATTATTAAAACATGTATTGTTCTTGAGTGGGTGAAATTAATACACGTTTGATCGCAATTTCATTAAGATGGTTTGTCAGAAGATGAAATCATATCTGGGGATGTTTCATAAAGCTGTTCGTAAAGTTACGCATGACTTTACGAACGACTTGTATATGAAGTGACAGATTGGATGCTTAAAATTTTTCCTGATGTTTTAACAAAGTGTGACTACAGCTGTATATTTACAATAACCTCAATTAAATAATGGCAAAAAGCATACTTTGCATTACAAATGTTTGTTATAGTAAGAAAAACTAAGAATGTTAATGTCTTATACAGACTCGATAGATTAAGATGTACATGTACATGTAAATGCTGAGAAAAACCATCATCATCAATAAATCAACCAACCAACCAACCATAAACATCATCACCATCAACAAAAGCTTCTATTTAAAATCTTATACAGACTCAATAGATTACCGATAAGTACATGTCTGTCCCTTATCCATTATGTACTTTTCAAATAATCATATTGTACATGTGTACATAATGTACATGTACATTGCATGTGACCGATTATGCCACTTTTTCTCTTTAAATTTATTGTTTCATATTATATTATTCAAATAACTATACAATATAGTATACAGTAAGTATGTCATGGTAGTGGTCTAGTGGATACAATCTACAATCTATGTATTCAAAGGAAATGCATGACCCATCTACAGTATTTCCTTTTCTTTGAATTGAATGCATCCATGATGTGCACATTCCTTTTGAATGTCACTCTCGTAAAAGTGAATCATTCCACTGACTACATGTATACGGGTAGTGAATGTTTCCAATGTCTCACTATTTGTCATCACATGAATGTTAAAATATTCACTGGCCATGCTCTATGGTACTCAAAATGTAATGGTGACAGCAAAATTGACTTTTAAAGATGTCATGGCATTTCTGCAAAGAAATGGGAAGTATGGTGGAAATGGAAATAAAATCTCATCCGTATTACCGGTAAGTGTATATATTGACTAAATCCCATAGATAAAGTAGAAAGTGTTACATCAGTATTATGAAAATGCACTGTGAATCTTTGTGTTTTTGCTAAGTAAATGTTGATAATATTGTCATTTTTGGTATGGATAAGCCACATGATTTTTGTTTTTCTTAAATGTTATTATTTGTAGTTTGGTCAAGACTTAATACATTACAGTTTGGGAATCCAGACCTTCATTTCTAGAATTTGGTGGAGCTCTATTAATCCCACTCCTTGTTTTGCCAAGGAGCTCAAATTGAGCTCCTCAAATAACTCTCCTGGAAAGAGTGAGGAGCTCAATTTGAAAATTGATGTTTTTACCTTGTATTATTGTGTGTGGGTTCAAAATGCTGTAATAAAATAATAATATTTAGAGCAGGAATTACAGCTCGCGTGCGTGACGAGAGTTTTCCCACCTTCAGTAGGAAAACATTGAAACCAAGGAGCGCTGTAAACAACTCTCCTGATTATTTTTTAGGAGAGCTGTAGGAGCGCCGGCACGATCACGCTCCTTAGAAATGAAGGTCTGGGAATCCACATTTTCTGGGCTCATGTAGTATTCAAGCCCTGGCTGCTCCGAGGTACATACACAACCACTGTCAAAATCAATATTCACCTTTTTCTTGCTTTTATTTTAATAATACTGTACACTGTATACCCTTAGGACTAAAAGCTTAAAGATAAACTTTAGTACTGGTAATGCGATTGAAAAGAAAAGGTGTGGAAAAGATCAGAAACAGTTGGTCATGTAGCATGTACAGTGTAAGTATTGGTGTGCACTGCAAGGTTCTGGAGTCATCAAAATCATAATAAATTTGACAGAGTCTTGGTAAAGTAACAAGCACTGTACACAGAAAGCTATATAGGGGACAACACACATGGTGTCGGGGGCTAGTACTACCTTGATTTCCTTGTCTTTATATGCTCATTACTCAGCCAGGATACATTTTCTTCCAAAATTGTTAGGCACATGTCATTTATTTGTAATCTTGAACATTCAGTGTAAGTTTCGTTTGATTTTGTGAGAATTAATTTTCTTTTTTTTACCAGAACTGGAATTTATCTTTAAATTATCAACACCTCAACTTTTTTCATCACAGAACAATATTTTTATCATGTTGCTGCATGCTACAATGCTGCAAATGTACAGAATACAAGGAAAGCTGTTTTTGTATACAGCAACCAAGACCTACATGTACATGTACAGTACATTGTACACTGTATGTAACTTGCACACTCTCTACTTACCACCACATTCAATTTTACCTTTAACACCTGCATATAATGTACATGTACACATATATATGTAGACCAAAATGCAGTTATTCTATTAAATCACCAAAAATGTACGATGTACATGAACAAGATTACTTTTGTTTCACAGATTTTAAGAAGTATTTTCTCCATACATGTAGCATGCAACAATAAGCCAAATCTAGAGGATGAAAATTGCAAGGAAGCACTTTTTGTGTGATGTTGTATTTTCAGTCTAAAGCAATCTTGCCCACCCTCTCCATACCCCTACATTAAATCAGCATGGAGTATGATGATGCGATGGAATCCTTGGATACCGATGATCTCCCTCCAACCAGTAGAGATGAGTCATTCTTGCATTTTAGTGAGAATTATTGAACTCTGGTTTCTTCTTTCAACACATGTCAATGGCAATAATGTGATTACGCTAAGACACCCTCAGTGATGCACTCACTATCTCACTCTCTTTCTCTCTCTCTCTCTCTCTCTCTGGCTCTGCATCTCTCCTTCCCTTTGCTCTTTCTCACTTTCCTCTCCCCTTCTGTCTCTGTCTCTGTCTGTCCATCTCTCTCTCTGTCTCTTTTGACTCTCTCTCTCTCTCTCTTTCTCTCTCCTCTGTCTATCTGACACTTTTTTCATTCATTGTTTCTCTTTTCCTCCCTCTTTATATCTCTCTCTCTCTCTGTCTCTCTCTCTTTCTATCTCCTCTGTCTATCTGCCACTTTTTTCATCCACTTTTTCTCTTTTCCTCCCTCTTTATCTCTCCTCTATCTATCTGACACTTTTGTCATCCACTGTTTCTCTCTTTTCCTCCCTCTTTATCTCTCTCTTTTTCTCTCCTCTGTCTATCTGACACTTTTTTCATCCATTGTTTCCCTTTTTCATCCTCTTTATCTCTCTCTCTCCTGTGTATCTGATACTTTTTTCATCCATTGTTTCTTTCTTTTCCTCCATCTGTATCTCTCTCTCTCTCTCTCTGATTCTCCCACAATATTAAACCCAATTCGTACAAGACACTCTAAAACACATGTAGTGCTGTACGATCCAATTTTCATCTAATATAATCCTCTGTATACATGTACATGTACAGTTTTGTACATGTACAGTTTTGTACATGTACAGTTTTGTACATGTCCGTATTTTGTACCAAAGCCAAACATATAGACCTAAAACTTAAGATTAAACAAAATAATTGGAATTCAATTTCAGATTTTAATTCTAAAAATTAACAATTCTCAAGAGGCTAATTCAAAAACATAAATAGAAACAATGTTGACACTTTCAAGAATTCATATCACATGTATAGTAAAGATGCAAAAATCTATATAATGTCAAATACTAAAGTCTAGATTAGAAATCTGGATTAGGCTGCATCGATCTCTAATTCTCAGATCTGCAATTAGACCAAAAAGCACCTTTACATCCAAGTAAAAAATGTATATTTTCGTCATAAATAAGAAGTTTCTGGACACCAAATTTTGAGAGCATAATTTCTTGTATATTCAGATTGCATTCATGCTCTCAGTAGAATGAAATACATCACAGTAGTTCTTGTATTTATAACACAAATTGTTTGTGTAAAAATCATTGTTTTCTTTGTGTGTGCATTAACATGCCTCTGAAGCTGAAATGCATACTGCTGTAAGCTTGTTATTTCAAATAGCACCTACTGTACGGCCAGACAATGTTACATGTACATGTAGCTGCGACCATAAAAATATCAGAATATGTAGTTGTGAATGTGATATTTCCAAACAGGAATAGCTTATCGGTCGATTTTAGTCAAGAAACATTGTTTTATAGCTTAATTAATATCTTGACCTTGAGAGGGAGCTATACAACACAGAGAGTGTATTATTTACAATTTTGTAACTTTAGACTCGATTTCAACCGCGACAACGATCACTGAATATTGAAGGATCGCATATGCTTTCAATATGTTTATTTGAATCAAATTCATGACCCAATACCAAAACTTTGTATTACCTTTAAGTTCAATGGCAATGTCAATACGTAATATCACGCCACATCAAGGAGATTTTTACATTTCATGCTTTAAATAGGTGACGCACTTCGCACATAACTGACGCACACATGAAATTGCACACACGGAATAGAAAAATCAACAAACATTTCAGAATAAATGTCCAGTTTGTACCTTAAATATGACGAAAATGAGAATTGTTCAAACTTAAAAGCTGGTTACGTAAGACTTAAACTTACATGTAAGTGAAATACTTAACCTTTTAAGGATGCTGAAAAAATTGAAACAAATAGGAACTAGAGACTAGAGTCTCGAGGGTTTAACTGAAATATAATAATTTTGGTATCGGATCAGACGGAAAATCGCAAGCTTTCTCCTCGCACCAATATCTAATAACATCGAGTGAATGGAAGCCAGCGATAGCCAATGGGAAGGGCCCTTGTCAGCGCCAATTTAGTAAAATGAGGCCGCAATTCGCTGAGATCGGATGAACGTTCTGCGCATGCCCTAAATGTAAGCTAAAGTTCTATGTGCTTACACTAATGCAGAGCTACCAAGTGTCACACATTATGCGTGACAGTCGCGCATCGAGGGTCCTAAAACGCTCTGACGCATGACGCGTGTGCGCGATTTTGAAACGTACGCTTTACCCTCGCCCGCGCACTTGCGCGGAGTAATGAAAATGTCACGCATAGCCATAGCTGATCTTTGAACTTGACATCTCTGCTAATAATAAAATTACAAGACCAGGATTCAATAGCACTAATAATATATGGCAGATTAGGCCCAGTCTAATTGGAAACAATATTATATATTTAACATACAATTTGCAATGATAAATCTTTTGAAAGACTAAACTGAGCAATCCCTAACAACCCAGATGCAGACACAGTCACAGTCTCATCACATCTCATTCATTCACACTGCACTGAGCTAGCTGAACTGCAACATCATTGGAAACTACACACAGAAAGGGGGCCGGGCGTCGCCTGTCCGATACCGGTAAACTTACCACTCTGCTCGCCGAGGAAAACAAGCTTAAATTTCCTTAAAGGATTGCTGAAATCTCCGGAGGAAGACATCCTAATTGTAAATGGGAGTCCGAACAAGAGAGTCTCTCAGAATTTTATGAAATCAAGCAAAGATGTAATACTTGATGACCCTTTCTCTTCGCTGTACTTCAACCGTGTATATCGCCACGTTAGAGATTCTGATGTGTAGCGCGCATGCGCACTTCATTTGGATGCGTCATTTTCTTTCAGAAGGCTGGTCATCCCAGCTGATTTATCATCATTCTATTATTTCACTGATCCCCGAGTTCTCCCCGTCAATGGGCGTTTTACAACCGTTATCTGTTTTCTCCGGCTTTCTATACACAAATACACAAATAATAATAACAACAAAACTACTTTTAAAAAGAAAATAATAAAACAAAGGAAATTCTTACAAAAGAATGTAGAGAGAGAGAATGGGGAACACAAATCTAAACGTTTTGGCCGAGGGAACACATATCATAGAAGGGAAGAGAGAAAGAGTTGGACAAAGGGAGAGAAGAGCAAGAGAGAAAGAAATAAAGAAAGAGAAAGAAAGGAAACGGGAAAAGAGGAAAAAAAAGGAAAAAGCGGGAAAAGGAAGAAAAGAAGGAAAGAGAGCATGAAACAAGGAAGAAGAAATGGTGATAGTGGTAGTGATGATATCGGGTGATGATGGTGGTGGTAATATGGTGATGATGGTGATGATGGTGAGGGTGATGATATGGTGGCGAGGGTGATGATGGTGGTAATGGTGATGATGGTGATGGTGATGATGGTGAATATGATGACGGTGATGATGGTGTAATATGATGTTGGTGGTGGCGTAATATGGTGATGGTGATGATGATGGTGATGATGGTGGTGATGATGGTGATGGTGATGGTGATGATGGTGCCTGGTGTTGGTGATGAAAAAAGTGATGAACGGTGGTGATGTTGATGATGGTGATGGTGATGATGCTGGTGATGGTAATGATGGTGATGGAGATGAGAATGAACTTCCCGAGGAAATGGGGAAATAAACTGATGATTAACTGTGGCATTAGAGGATAAGGGTAGTGAGGGATAATACTATTTTATCATTGCCAAAAATAATCTTTTAAGTGTGTGATATAAATTAAAAAGAAAAAGTGCCCCTTACCACTAGGACAATTACTATTCATCAGAAATTCTATGTATACACCCAAGAAAAGTTGTAATTCCCACTTAGATAATAAATTTCCATCTCAGTGATTATGGCCCATCAAGATGATTAACATTTCCCCAGAAGTGTCATTGTCCAAAGGCTCATGTTTGGGATATGATTGCACTATACAGGGTAAATGTTCTTGGGGTGATTCTCTGGATGGTGGTTGCTTTGGAGGGGTAAAGGTCTTGATAGCTATCTGTATGGTGATTGACCTCAGGAAGACAATCTTGTTGTCCAGGGATGTCTGATTGGATTATTTTTCCATTGTTTTTAGGTGATTGATACTTTTTAAGTGAGGACCTAAATGATGGAATATCTTTTCCTGAAAAACTAACCAAAAAATTGCACTTGGAAATTCTAGAATTAGTTTGTTTGTGCCCTCCTTTGTTATACATGTACTCGTAATAGGTTCATGCATGTAGGCTATTTTAAATCAATTCGACAATTCATATGTTCTAGATCGGTCCATTAGACTTGGGAAATACGATGACATACTTTTTATCTAAGAAACGAAAGAAATTTAGTTTGCATGGTGTGCAATAATTTATATTTTTTAAGTCTTGACTTATGACAAATACTAAAACAATGCTGAAAAACATTGATAAAATGCAAATATAGATGTCGGAAGAACAGTCCCTTTTATTGCCAACAGAGATTAAGAGTTAATGAATTTGGACATTATCAGTCCTCCCCCTGCCCCCAGTTTATCCGCTTATTATTTTGATAAAATGACTATGCATACCAGCATTTTTTTGAATGAGAAGTATTTGTTGGTAAAAATGTATATGATTATGGCAAGACGCAACCAAGAATCCGAGCAGCTCGCGACTTTTTAATAGAATAGCGCCATCTCACGTTCCATCCAAGGAGCAGTCTGAAAATGAGATCAGTGGGTTTGCCATTTTGTGAGACTATACTTCTGGTGAATTTACACCTGCAAGGATGTACCGTTACAATTTTGGAAACAGATAGTTTCACATGAGACAATGCTAAAGGGTTATTTGGCAACCCTTAGTTAACGCCAAAGAAGAATACATTTTTGTTGAATATATTTATTTTGGTGCATAATCAGAGATGTCTTCGAAGAAATTAAGAAAATGCATCCATATACATCTAGCCCCATCCTAGCCCCTAGCCAAACCGACAGCTGAATATACCCCCCCCCCCCCCCACAGACACAAACACCATGGACATACTACGAACCATGCACACATATCCCGGCCAAGGGCAGGGGGCAAATCCCCGGCCCCCCCCCCCCCCCCCCCCCACTCAGGTTTAGAAATGACCGCATGCGTGTTGCCAAAATGTCCTTTTCGTAACAAAAGAAAAAGGTCGACCCGTATTACACCGGACTTTTGCTGAAAAGGGGGGGGGGGGTGCTGAAAAAGGCTCGTATACAAAAGAAAAAGGTCGAGCCGTATTGACTTTACACACCGGACTTTTGCTGAAAAGGGGGGGTCGGTTGGAACACGCATATGCGTACCCTAAGGGGGGGGGGGGCGGGGGCAAATCAAGTTACAGAAGTGCCCTACGTATATAGCCCTCAAGGAGTAAAAACACTGCATTGAGACCTCGTACGCTATAGACCTGCTCTTTGGAAGGATTATGTGGCGATAACGCGAAAGCCCGAAACGACGGCTCAGGTTCTTCAAGAAGTTTGATATGGTGGTGTACGCTTGTTTCATTTAGATTTCTTTGCATTGCTGGACTGTGTCCTGTTTTAAGTAAGAACGATGATGTGCATGAATGGATTCGCTTGTCTAACAACGCCTTTATGACTTTCTCTCAATTCAAAAGGATAATCCGATTTCCAGATGAAGAGAGTCTATACAGTGATCGACGCTCCTTTCGTTCACTGCACACGAAGCCCTACACACAATGAAATAGTACTGTAATCTGTATGCCTTACAGGCCAATATGTGGTATTAAGGTATTTACATAGAATAATACTAGTCTGATACACTACTGTGTAGTGCTGAAGATCAGTGTTCATGATGTTGTTTCGCGAAAATCTTGATATTTTGTATTTGATGGAACCTCTCTCGTTCGTCTAAGGTAAGATTGTCTATCCAGACTATTACATGACTTATGTATCATTGTGACTGTGTGTCAACTGTCAATATTATATATTATTATATACCGTGATGACTGTGTCCGATCAAGACATAGTTGCTGGTATAAACTCTTTGGGCTAGTAACTCCATGGAGGAACATAGTGTCATTGTAATATGTTGCTCTTCGCTAAGATTGATCAATATACAAGACATTTTTTTTTGCTGTTTTTTTGTTGTTGCTGGTATAATTAGCTCCTTGGTCTGAGGAACATAATGCCATTGTAATATGTTGCGCTTCGCTAAGATTGATAAACATACAAGGTAACAAGATATATATATATATTTTATTACTATGTATCGTTGTGTCAATTTTGTATATACGTTATGCCTGTATAAAGTGTAGCCTGTATAAGGGAAGAGCGAGGTGAAGACGAAGAAATGAGGAGGAGGAAAGAGAAGGGGAAAGAGCTAGGGGAGGAGGAGGAGGAATAACATGATGAAAACAGATGAATGAAAGAGCAAAAATTGATGAAAATGTGAAGAAGCCAATGATTATGAAGGGAAAGGGAAAAGAAGGCCGAGGAGGAGAGGAATGAGGAGAAATGGAAGAAGAAGGGGGAGGAGGATGAGGTGGAGTAAGCATTGAGGAAGTAAAACGGGTGAACTAAAAAAAGAGACGAAAAAGACAAACGAACCCACGTATTATGATGGTGAAGAAGAAGGAGGTGTGAAGTAGAAGATTAATTATACAAATAAATTTAAAAGGACAGAGAAACAAGGAGGTAAGGAAGCCATTGGAAAAGTTAAAATCAGATAAATGATGAAAAGGAATTGGGAGAGATGAGGAAGAAATATATTATAGACCAAGGAAAATGTTAGAAAAAGAATCATCTCAATAAATGACAAGAAACAGGGTTGGGTATAGAACTTCGTTGGACACAAAGAAAGAAATAGGAGAGGAAAAGAAGGAGAAGGATATACATCTAAGAAGAAAATACTGTGAGACCCAATCAACTGATGTTCTATATAGGAGCTTGCCATTATTAATAACAAGTTGATGATGATAAATTTAATATCATTCATAATATATATTTCATATAATTTTTATGAGAATGTCAGTTTATTGGGTCGTGTCAATATTCCAGATGAAAATGAGAGAGCGAGAGAGAGAGAGAGAGAGAGAGAGGGGAGGGGGAAAGGACACAATATTTGGAGAATAAACGAAACAAAAAAGAGGGATTTGCCTTGGTTTGCTGTAAGCAAACACAATAATTAGACAATGTTTTAAATTGAAATTTGAATTGTTTCATTCATTTTGATACATGATATTACTATTAGGCATCATTAATACACAATGTTTTCACTTAGCCTTACATGAGTTTAACTATTTATCCTTCCATTTATTCTTTTATTATTTATTCCTTATTCCTTATTTATTTATGTATCATTACTGTCTCCATAACCTTTATTTCTATACAATAAGTGCAGCACTCAAATACAATCCATATATACAACCTTGAAGGCAAGGGAAATAGTTTTGAATTACTGAGAAATGTAAGGGGAACACAAGATGTGAAAAGGTGATTCACGACAGTCTGTACAAAATAGAATAAGGAAGTAACAATAATAGAGGTCGGTATTATATCAATGATATAAAATGATAATGCTAACTAATGTTCTTTCATTCGCAAAATTGTCACATCGTAACGTTCTTTATGCGCTTTCAAAGTTGGGATATTATTGCATTCGTGCCTATATTACCAACCTCATTTAATTTATAATGAAACAAATTATACAATAATGATAATATTACTATACTATGTTATTAATGAAACTACTTCCCGATTACAATAATAAATTGAGGTCGCTGCTAATATATTACTTAGTTCCTCGTTTAATATAGTTGTAATATTATTATGTTGTGATTGTTGCTGCCAAATTGCCAATGTGAATATGCTGTACACGACGAGACGTACTATAAGTTTGGTCCTTCGGCCTCGCACAGTATAGGAAATGTCAATTTCCACTCCGAGGAGTGTGTGACGAATGAAAGGTAGACTTCTGGAATTCATCAGTGAGGGAATGTGTTCCATGTGAACCTGCTTGACCCATGGCTAGTCTGTCTTTCAGGATGATTTTGTATTCACGGATTTCATTTCCCAGCAACCTCCCCCCCACCCCCCCCCCCCCCCCTCCCTCTTGTTAGAGACTGGCTATATCGATGTTATTTCGTATATGTATTATATTCCATGTTGAAACCCATACAAAGATAATACCAAAGGAAATTGAAGTAGACAAAAACGGACATGTCCCCCCCCCCCCCCCTCCCCCCTCCACATATTCACAGGTCGTAGGCCTGGCTATTTTTGTATGCATGCCTTTTTAATTTCATGTGTAATGTTTTCAAAATATATATAAAGATACAATGTTACAGGAAATAGATGATTTTCATTGAGTCTAATTTCTTTGTGTCTCTTTGTACTGGTCAAGTATCTTAGGCTAGTTTTTCCTTGTTCTTTACACTTTTACAGTTATATTCATAATTTTGAATTGTATATGCTCTTAGTTCAATGCTTAAGGTTCAATATATTAAAGGGATAGTTGAGATGCAGAGGTCGCTACACAACATATTTTTGGTGAGATAATAAAAAAATGAGTGTTGAATTTGAAAGAACATAATCATTTAAATTAAAAATCTTCTGTGTTTGATCAAAATCGGTTCAGAGACGGCTGAAATAATCATAAATATAAAGATTTCTAATATTTGTGGTGCCCCCAAAATATTTTGAACCAGCCGTTATAACGCTTTTTACGTTTTATTTCAGCCAATGCCGATGTTGGCCGGGATCATTAGGTATTACAGACGATGTGACATAAATGCGAAATGGATTATAGAAACAAAACATGTGACTGATTTGTTACATCATAAAGATGTTATTTTCGATGGTATTTTGTCCAAGTTGGCATAACAATATTTATAGATCTCACAAATCATGATTATGTTAACCAGAAACCAGCCCTCGCTTTGAATAATATAGACGGAGTTTATAGACGTAAAGGGTGGGGAAAAAAGAAGAAAAAAGAAATACAATTCAAGATGGCAACAAGAAATCTCTGATTATATGCACCAAAATAAATATATTCAACAAAATTGGCGTTAACTAAGGGTTGCCAAATACCTCTTTAGCATTGTCTCATGTGAAACTATCTCTATTTTCTCGTTGCAGAACTCGTGTTCGGACTGACATTAATTTTATAAAGCAACAATGAGGTCCTGGCCCCGGAGGAGACTCATCACCGCGATCATCGCAGCATGTAGCTTACTCGTGTTCGTCTATCTCCCATGGACGAACTACAATCAAGCTTCCTTCGTGACAACATTGATTGGTGGTCATCGACGTCTAGCCGTGGTCGATGACCAGGCAAGGGATAACCCTTCCTCGCGGAGAGACCGACAAATAAGTTTGAGGTTAGTACGATTGTTTTGAATCATTTCTCAAATTCATCTTACAAAATAATTAGTGATTTTCTTTTTGATAATTATTTTCAGAAAATCTGACATTGTTGTGTAGAAAAATTGGAAGTCAAAGGGTAGCATGCCTCCGTAGAGCCGATTTTGCTCGGGGTGTTTTCTTCAAATATAATAGGTGAGGGTTAGGATGGCAAATTATCTGTGAAGCGCTTTGAGAGGCCCTTCGGTCCTGAAAAGCGCTATATAAGAACTAGCTATTATTATTATTATTAGTCGGCTTGTCAGGTTCAGGATAAGGGTTAGGTGCAGTGTTTTATGCATAGTTTAAGTGTATTCGACTATTTGTCGTGAAGGATGTGTCGTACAACTTGATATGTGTCATGTTTGCAACTATTATGTGGGGTAGGAATAGGGTCCAGGGTTGAAGTTAAAATCCGAGATGTGTAGACAGTGGACGGCGGGCCACTGTTGCTAAATGATTTGTGGTACAATAACCTATTTTTCATGTGTAAAACGCATTATGGGTTAAGCGGTAGAGACATGGGCGTCGCTAAAGGAGGAGTGTGGGGGGGGGGGGGGGTGCGACACCCCAACCTGTCAGGATATTGTTGGTAAAATTGCGCTGCTGTCGGGGAAAAATGAGAAAAGGGGGGGGGATAAAATGAGAGGGAAAGGGAAAGAAAAGAAAAAGAGAAAAAGGAAAGAAAGGAAAGAGAAGAGAATAAAGAAAGAGAAAAAGAGGAAGGAGAGGAAAGAAAGGAAAATAAAGAAAATGAAAGAAAAAAAAGGAGTTAAAAAACAGGGGAAAAAAGAAACGGGGGATGAAAGGGAGGAGAGAGAGAGGGGTGGGAGTAAGAAAGAGAGGGGGGTGGTGGATAGAATCGCCACGTCGAGGGAGCAAGAAAGATACGCATTATATAATTATGTTGCTTTGTCGGGTCCGCTGTTTCGGTATTCTTGCTCGATCCTCGTGTGCTATTTCAACGCAGGAGTTTGAAGTCGGTAAGAGCATGTATTACGTCGGTCGGCCGGTAATTTTTTTCCTACGAACTTTGTCTTTTTATCGGATAAAGAAACCTAGTTATTTGAAAATTCTAGTTATTTGAAAATTCAGACATTGATTAAGAGTCGGAACAACGAATCGTCTTCTTTCTCTAATATGAAGCGGTAAAGCTTCCGCGGGATGGTCGAAAATGAATTCAGACAAGGATTAAGAGTAATGATTTAATGAAACGGCAAAGCTTCCGCGCTTCGCACTAGAGGGAAATGAATTCAGGCAAGGACACGTACGGTACAACGAATCGTCTTCTTTCTCTAATAATTTAATGAAACGTCATAGCTTCTGCGCTTCGCGCGGGAGGGGCAAAACAAGAATTAAGAGTCGGTAACGGTACAACGAATCGTCCTATTTCTCTTATAAATTATGTCAAAGCTTCTGCGCTTCGCGCGGGAGGTGGGAAACTGAAAATAGATTTAACTCCTGGCCCGGGTTTATAGGGTTAAATTTGCAGACATTGGGACATTGGCAATTATATATTTGTCGTTAATTGGTGGCTAGTTTTGTCAGTAATCGGTGGCCTCTATACACCCCATGCCTGCTACACCCCCCCCCCCCCGATAAAGGTCTAGCGACGCCCCTGGGTAGCGACTGAGAGTATGGGGAGTATTTGATTGGGAAGTATAGGTCAAATAGGCATTCCATACGTTGGATTCTCGACAGACAAAAATATGATCATGTGAGCACCTGCTAGACGGTCTGTCCACATTATCGCGACATTGTCTTTTGCACAATGTGTGTGATGTAGGCCGACAACATTTTCTTCTAAAACAATTAATCTCTCTTTCTCTCTCTCTCCCTCTCAGGTGTTCTGTCAAATGCATGTAATTCACACAAGCCTTCTTTAGTTCTTTCTCCATCCCTCTGTCTACCTTTAACTTTCTTTCCCATCATGTCACATGATCTGTAATCACCTGTCACCGATCAAGACAGTCTGACACCCTCTAAATATTATTATTGATCTAAAGAATGCTCATATGGGGCGTCATAAATTTTCCCTGATGTATTTCAGGACGGCGTCAGTGACCTATACAGTCTATGAAGCACAATAATGTAAAATTGCATGGTTCCTCCCCCAAAAAAGTGATTGCAAAATGAGCAGTGCCAACATTGGTTAAATGGTGTCATGGTCAAATCTTTGGCTGCCCGCAAGAAGCCCGTTTATAGCTCTTATGGCCTTCTGTTCTTGCGGACAGCCGACAAAGTAAATTCGTCAGCCTCGATTGGCGCAGGTAATAACGCAATCAAAATAACGCCTCGTGTGCAATGGTCAACAGCCATTAAGAATACGACTTGTGCGCAATTCAGTGCGTGCGTGCGTCTTGACTCTTGAATGTGGTGGGCCTTGGGAGATAAAATGTGCAGTGAAAACAAATGGCGGGACTTAGGGACAAAATGTAGCACAGTGTTAACATGTTGCCATGTGTTCGATCAAAGAGGTATATCCTCCTTGGTTTGATCGTGAGTTGTTGTCGGGGAATCAAGGATGACCCACTTAAGGCTGGCCAGACAGGAAGACATTATTTATTCTGATCATGGCTGTCAGACGACGTGGTTTTCCCCGTCGCTAATGGGGGAGGGGGTATAGGGAGTGTGTGAGACCCCCCCCCCATGCACTCTGCCTGTTGGAATTTTCAGCTACCCTGTCGGTTTATTTGGTCCGACACCTACCCCCCCCCCCCCGCCCCTCACTAATAAGGACGTATCGACGTCCCTGGGGATATTAAGCATGATTGTAAAAGACAGTAATAAGAGAATGAGAGGGGAGTACTGTTCTGTCTCCCCCCCACCCCTCCTAATGTAAATATCTCGTGTGCGGAGAGGTAAGAGGGTGTTCACATTGTGTTAAGTATAACGGCCATTTTGACTTTTATCAGACGATTTGTACGTTTTCTATGAAAAATAAATAAAAAGCTGGTTAGGAATAGAATACAAATCTAAACGAATCAGTTTATGAGGAAAAGTGTATTTTTTAAGGTTAGCACCCCCCCCCCCCCCAGTGGCGTACGAAGAATTTATCAAGGGGGTTGTTTTAAAATTTGAAAATTTCGCAACGGCTCAGCCAGCCGCTGAATAAGCGGGGGGGGGGGGGAGGGTGGGGTGTAAGAGCACCTTTTTTTTGCCCCGGAAATTGGAAATTACGTCGTCAGATATTCGTCTTTTGTTGTTTTTGTTTTGTGTTTTTACTAAAATTAAAACAATTTGAGGGGGTTATCCCCCCCCCCCTGCGAACGCACCTGCCCCCCCCCCCCTACCCCCACTCCCCTACCCCCACTCCCCTACCCCCACTCCCTCTTCCGTGACTTAGCGATCGACGTCCCTTATTATTGATATGGCATTATTTATTTCATGCTTTGACCCGTGTTGCAATTGACGAGGGTGTGTTGTTCTATGTTCTTGTAATCTACCCATCACGGGGCCTCAAAACGGTGGTCTTCTTCCACTTATCATGGCTAAATATTGAATGCTAGTGGCTCCGCTGACCAAACTGTATGCCGACTGCCGAGCCTGATTCCAGGGCCTTACGAAAACAAACCATTGTCGTCTGTGTTACGTAAACTTCTTTCATTTCACAGACAAAACTTTCACGCCCTAATGATAAGACTTCTTTATTGACAAAGGGTTTGGCACACCCAAAGACCTTTGAACTGTGTGCCTAGACTGGAATTAGAAGCTCGAAGTTAAACACTTTTTGTATGCATAAAATAAAGTGTGTAAACAGAATGAAGGTTTACACAGTAGGCTTGCGGATGCACCATGACGTTGTGAGAGAGAGAGGGAGGATTGAGGAGTCCTGAAAATGAAGGTTGTATCAAACAAAGGAATCTCCTTGATCAAACCGAATCAAATTGCAGGTAACGGTTACAAGAGCGCCACAATTGTATTTTAGAGGAGAGGGGGAGGGGGGGGGGGGGGTAAGCATATTCTCTTGCGAAAGGGCGTGGTACCAGCGCACCGGACGTTGGACCCTTCTACCACTCGCACCACAAAGGCGTTGTAATGAAAAGATAAGACCAATCTGTGTGTATAGTCCCTGGTATAATTATGTGTCTGTGAGTGTGTGTATGTCTAGGATATAGTTTCCAATATACTGTATAGATTCTTATTACTATTAACATCAATTCCTCTGTAAATTTATTTTCTCGTTTGTGGCAGTCAAGTTCTAGTAGACCGACAGGTTTGATCGCGTTAACAGTTTAATGGGTTCACTAGACCGGAGGCCGAGACCGATATTCCAATAATAACGATGATTTCTTGAACTTTTTTTTATAACGTTTCACTAAACCAACGACCCACGAGACTGACAAATAAAAGAAATTAATAAGGACATTTAGAAAGGTAGAACATTCCTAAAGGTTCATGATACCGACAAAACAGGGAATACATGGAAAGATATATTTTTTAATGTCAGGAATGTACAGTGCGTCTCAAAAAAAACGAAACCGAGAATTTTCGATGTTTTATCATAACTTAATCACGATTATAATCAATAAATGACACATATTTGTAAAGCTTAGATCATTTTCTTTCATTTGGTGCAAGTCATATGATGCATATTTTACGCATGAGCGATTCAAAACAATTTGAAGAGAGGAAACCTGAAAGTCATTTAGCGGGCGGTATCTGAATTTCATAGAAAAATAACATTTCTAGAAAGTTCAATTTCTGCCCTCCGTTTTGTTAATTTATTGACGATCAGCCATGCACAAAGAAGACGGAAGACTAATGGCTGATCGTCAACGAAACGGAGTTTAGTCTTTTGTCAGTTCTGTTTGTTGCTACGGCAGGCAGCCAGTGAAAATGAACTCGTTTACTCAAATTATGAAAATGCAATCATTACTTTAAACAAACATAACTTTGTTATTCCCGGCTCATTTTTCCTGATTGAGGTGTCATATGAAAGGGCAGAAATTGAACTTTCAAGAAATCTTATTGTTTTCTATGAAATTCAGATACCGCCCGCAAAATAACTTTTTGGTTTCCTCTCTTCAAATTGTTTTTAATCGCGTATGCGTAAAATATGCATCATATGAGTTCCACCAAATGAAGGAGGAGGATCTAAGCTTTACAACTATGTGTCATTTACTAATTATAATCGTGATTAAGTTATGAAAAAGCATTGATAATAATTATTCACGGTTTCGTTTTTTTCTGGGACGCACTGTATACTGCTGGTCCCTTGTGCTTTTTGAATGTTTTCATACGAGTGAAGTGAATACATTGAGTTAAAAAAAAATAGTTACAGACTAGCCTGATCGTTTGAAATATTACGTAAATTAAAATTTCCCTTCTTCTTATCTTTCTGTCTACCACAATACAGCGTCATACGTAATGCCTCAAGGCCTATTGATGTACCGAAACGTAAGGATGACGTCATCAGTGGTGTGTCGCTCCACCAACGGAGGTTCGGAATCAGTCAGCAGGAAAAAGGTAAAGTGACAGGAAATATTAAATGATTAATCAAAATTATATTAGATTCCAGTGGACACAATTATAAAGGAAGAGGTTAACAAAGTGAGTGAAGAGGTATTTTGGGGAACTATATTAAAAGGAGATACTAAATCAAATTGATTAAATTTCCCATCCCCTCCTTAATGTCTTTATTTCTAAACCTTTCTGCAGATGGATTGGTACAAAACGGGCCAGAGAAGCAAGATCGGTCTCAGAACCAATACCGTTATTCACAACAAAAGATAAAGACAGAGCTTTCACGAAATCTCCGGGACGGCAAAACCATAGAGGTCCTCGGCGCCGACCCGGTACGAAAAGACGTCAGCGGGAACGGTGGAACATGTCTTCCTCGCCACAATGTGGTCTTCTGGAAGACGCATAAGTGCGGGAGCTCGACGATGCAGAACATGATGTTCCGTCATGCAATCAAGAACGATCTTCGACTGCTGTTGCCGCCTAGGACACATCTCTTTGATCTGATACGGCGGTTTAATGCTACCAGGGACGTCCCTAAGGATTTTATTGAGAGGGGGAAACACTTCAACATGTTCGCGCACCATGCCAGGTTCAGCGCTCCAGGTAAGAACCAAAATCAACTCAACTCTTCAAACATTCAGTCAAACTTTTTATTTAACCATGCATAAAACATTTTATTCAGACATATTTATTCAGACAAAATTAGAACAAATAGACAAATTTATTGGTGAAAACCAAACAGATACATCAGTTGTACACGTCTTCTCCAATTTAGTAAACCAACAAAGTTCTTGTGTTAAAGTATGAAAGTATCCACTCATGTCGAGTCTGAGTTGTGCCAAGCTCTCCTGGATCCATCCTGTTTATATGATTTTTTTACATAGGCCTGTAGTAAGCCTGTGCACCACTTGGTATAATTTTTATTGATCTTCAACTATTATCTTTTTTTCCCCTCCTAGATATAGCAACCCTGATGCCTCGAGATAGTTTCTACATCACGATCCTGAGATCACCATTGACCCTCTACGAGTCCATCTACTCCTATCTGGGTCTTGGTAAGGACTTTGGCAACCAGACGCACTTAGTTAAGATTAATACATTCTTGAGGAACCCAAACGCATTTTACAACGCGTCGGACTTAAATGTACATCGCCGCTATGCCCGAAACCCTCTCCTCTACGATCTCGGGCTAGAGCCGGAAGACATGGACAGCAAAACGAAGATTGCGGACACCATCCTTGAAGTGCAGCTCAGGTTCCATTTTGTTTTGATCTCAGAGTACTTTGACGAATCTCTGGTTCTATTAAAAGAATTGATGTGCTGGGACTTCAATGATATAATCTATCTAAAGTTAAACGCGAGAGAGCATATACATAAAACTTCGCCACGTGCCGCGAACAGGATCCAGAAGTGGAATTACGGTGATATGCAGCTTTATCAGTACTTTAACGACTCCTTTAGGAAGAGAGTGGAAGCGTACGGATGCACCCGTATGGAGCAGGACGTTAGGACGTTGCGAGATTTGAACGCGCGGTTGATGGATCGCTGTGTAGAAGAAGCAACCAATGCAGATGATATAGAGGATCAGGAATCGCAATGGCATCCTGAAGGTATCAATATTGTTGCGTATCGCTTGAAGGCCTCGGCGGTGAACGATCGTACTTGCAGGGATGTCATCAAGTCAGAGAAACCCTTTACGGAGGAGATTCGGGCCAAGCAAGGGGACTATTATTTTGCGCCGAAAGGTGCTGAAGAGTTAAAGAAATGGTGGCATATCGAGGACGAGTCGGAAAAGAAGGCTGTCAAGATTTTAGACGCAATGCTTGACCGGATCCATCCTCAAGAAAAGCCACCTTGAGTCTCTAAAGCATCATTATAGGCTCAGAGGTGCCTCAGATAATTATAACTCGACACTATAGGGCGAACTCGATTATAGGGCAACTGGGTTTAATGAGTTCAAGTGCTAGCTATATACACATCAAACCGCTACCAATTTTCGAAGAGATCATTTACCTTTATATTGGATGGGTTATCGTCGCACTGGGCCAACACCGGGGGTGCCAATTCGGCATTTCCATCGGGTCCGAGTCGGGCATGGTGCTGAGCTAGCCTGGATCCCCTCTAGTCCTAAGATCATGATCACCTATAGAATTTCAAGTCTATAAATACCTTAAAGTAATTATTTACTAATTAGTTTTCACATTCCTATCAGAGAAACTTGAAATTTAATGTTTAAAAGACGTTCTTAATGCGAAATTTAGGCCAATATTTGCAATTGATTGAGCTCTCCTAGAAAATTCGGCCTTTATTATTTACCGAGTCGTCCTTAGTGCTGATATTATCCCGGATCCCCCTGTATCACCATTATACCGTGTGTCTCAAAAAAAACGTAACACTTTTGAAATGGTTGCCAAATTGAGCATATATAATTTTATGAAAAAATGTTGATATGTATGGAAAGCTAAAGGACCAACCTTTCATATGATATGAAAAAATTGAAAAAAAAATCATGCTTCGATGAACAGTGTTCACTTAAGTTAGAGGTATGAAAATGGGCCTGCGCAGGATTTTTCCTTCCAATTTTGGACAGGTAAGTTACTTTTAGCATACAAAATAAGTTTGATATGAGATATTCATGATCGATGGATTAAGAGTTAAAAGGATGTTTTGAATACCAGTCCTTTCTCTCTGTCATTTATCAATCCCCAAACACCACCCCTGCCACACACACACACACACACACACACCAACTTCCACTCCCATCTTATTGTATCATTGATCTGGTAGATGTGAACAGGATGAAGGAAGAATGGGAAAATGTTAAATTGAAATACCGTATTCAAAATCATAATTGACATTATGCAACCCACTCTCCTCCCCCCCACAACCTTTTCCCATCCCATCACCTACCCCTTGCCTTTTCTTTATCAGTTTTCTTCCGTAAGTTTGGTGGATCATCAATCACATTTTATTCAGGTTTTATGAATGACCCAAACATGTAATAGCTAAGTACATCATTCATTATGCATTGAAAATACCAGAATTCGAGGTATTCAAAATATCCTTTTGATTCAAAATATCCTTTTGATCCATCGATCATGAATATCTCATATCGACCTTATTTTGTAAGTTACAAGTAATTTACCTGTCCAAAATTGGAAGGAAAAATCCTGCGCAGGCCCATTTTCATACCTCTAACTTAAGTGAACACTGTCCATCGAAGCATGATTTTTTTTTAATTTTTTCATATCATATGAAAGGTTGGTCCTTTAGCTTTCCATACATATAGACATTTTTTCATAAAATTATATATGCTCAATTTGGCAACCATTTCAAAAGTGTTACGTTTTTTTTGAGACACACGGTATTACGGCTCATTTTGAGATTGTGATTGAGATGAGATTGTGCCGTGCCTGGATCGAGACTTCTGCACTCAATGTCGTCATCAGTACACAAAAAAGGAAATGGATTGTCAAACCTTTTAACGGAAGTATTATAAATGTTATTTATGGTGCTTGGTTACTAATCATAAGTGATTATGGTAGACTTGGTTACAAATTATTGAATGGGAAGATGATGACGGATACAACGTATATTATTTGCCCGTTACATGATAGGCTACGCGTCGTTGTCTGAGGTAAGACAGTGTCAATAATTATTTTTAGTGACCTTAAAATTAAAAAAATATATGGTACATTGAATTTTGCAAACATTGCGTTGCATGGCGCATCAGGTAATGACGCAAGCGAAATGACGCTTCATAATATGAGCAACGGGCATTGGTTTGGAGTGGCGAATTATGTTACCCCCCCCCCCCCCTCCCCCCTTTCTTTTTCTCTCCACTTACTCACCAGGGCTTATTACATTAATATGCAAATGTAGCATCGATTGACAATCATAAATCACCACCTGTAACGGCGGGACTCGGGGAGCCGGCCCCCTCACTTTTTTGGAAAAGTATTTTGAAGAGAAATAGAAAGAAAGAATAGTGACCTGCCAGTGTCAAAAATGAGGTATCAAAATATGCTCATCTGACCATAATTAAACGCCTAAAACTCCGGGGCTCTGCCCCCTGGAACCCCACCAAAGGCCCTTAAGCGGGCCCTTGGATGATCACCTGACCATAATATTTAAAGCCTTAAACCTCTGATCTTTAGGGGGCGACCCCATGCCAATTAGTGACCAGCCAGTGTCACAAATAAGGTATCAAAATACGTTCATTTGACCGTAATTAAAATAATGCATAAAACCCCTGAACTTCCGGGGGCTCCACGCCTCCACCCCTTGACCCCTGCACCCCACGCAAATTTTACAAGTCACTCGTTACGCTCTACCTGATTATTAATACTTTAGGCCCCCCCCCCCCCCCCCCCACCCCAACTTTGAAAAACGTTCCGCGGGGCATGCATGTATAGGAGTGGAGATGATGCAGATTTTTTTCTTCTAATTGCCACCCCCCCCCCCAAAAAAAAAGAAGAAGATTGTGCTCATTACGCCACTGGTCCCTCGCATTTGGTCCCCCCTCCGCCCCCCCCCCCTGGTTGGTTGCAATCTTGTCTCGACCTCCGACTGGGGCTTCCATTATTTAGCGTAGCTCCGTGTGGAAACAGCATGTCCTTCTCTTCTCGAATGGCAACAAAAACAAAGTGAGAGGGGAAAGGAAAGTGATGGGGAAAGGTAACGAAAAAGGAGATGTTAGGACTTCCTGCCACACCATCCCGAATAATCGATGATTTTGTTAGTTTTAGATCGTTTTCATCTGCCTGTTAGACCATTCTCCCCCACCCCGCCCGCATGATGACTTTGCCGAAACGGCTGGATTCAGTTCCTCTTGAAGTCTCACTGATAGGCCTATATGTAACATTTTTCATGATGGTTAACCCCCCGCCCGTATTGTAAATGCGACCATATGCGGATGGGGGGAGGGTGGATCTGCAGCCTGGTTTTTGGAGTGGGGAAAATATTGTCAATTTTCAGTAATTATTCTACGCAAATTTTGTACAGGTATTTATATTCTTCAGATGAATTTTATCTATGATTCATGGTCTTTTGTATTGAATTATTTTGTGGGTATAAATCTTGTTATATATATGTATTAAAAGACAGGTGTAATAAACACAATTTATCAATTTTATCCAATATTTGAGAAATAGTTAACGAAATATGCCTACAGTACTCCAGATGCTTAGTTGGAACGAAACTACGTGTAATATCAATATTCAAATGTATGCAAAAGCGTGAAATATGAATTCTCAATGTTTGATTTAATTGTGAACAATTAAATCGGGATTTCGGTAAAGGTACAGAGAAGAGATTTAATATATCAAAAGATTTTTTTATATTGTATTATACGCCCGTCCCAAATCAAAAGTTGCATTAGTTAGGTTACCACCGAAACTGTAAGTTGGGGAATTGTTATCATTTTGAAGAACTTACATCTAATTCTAGTATATACGTAAAAGTAACATCATTTTTTATATTTATACAGAGCGTTTGTATGATATGAACAAATAAGTTGTGCTTTACACTTTTTTTTTACATTGTGAATTTTTTAATGGTGCTAGAAATTGAAATACAGCTCATGCTTTTGTACAAACCAGAATAAGATTGTTATAACTTTTCATTTGAATGTTAGCGTATAGTTGTCAATTATTGTCATCTTTATGGAACGACTTTACATGCGTTCTATAGCTGTATGGTCTCACAGATGTATGGATGTACGGTTTCCTACGTTCTGATTGGTTAAAACCGTACATCCATTCGATGGATATATGGTTGTACAGTTGTCATGTTTATGGCACGTTCCGCCCGTCAAACACGCGCCATGCGAGGGTGACCAGATTTTCATTCAAATGGGGAAATTATGATACACGTTTTTTTTTTATCATCTAATATTATTTTTGAATAGTTTCACTTTCGTATTTTAATACTATTGATGTACATAGCTGAAGAATGCGAGAGAATGGCGAGGGACACAAAGAGGGAGAGAGAGAGAGAGAGAGAAGGAAAGAGAGGGGGGGGGGGAGGAGGAGCTTATTAATATTCTTCCTCCCACCACGTTTTCCTGTTTGTACTTCGCCTATATTTTTCATATCTTCCTCCTCCCAAGTTTTCTTTTCCAACTCTTTCAACCATCTTCACGAGTTCATTTTCTCTGGTCATAACATTCTCTTTTATATTATCATTCTTCAACTCTGCCAAGTCATCTTCATCTCCCTTCCACTCAAGCCTTTTATTAAGTCAAAGCAGACCGGGAGCCAAATATCTGAAAAAGCGGCTCCCGGTCCTTAATTTTTTTAGAGAACCGGGAGACGTTTTCCAGGACCAGGAGCCGTTTCCAAAATTGATGAAAATATGTGTTCTTTTAAATTATTTGTTAAACGTTACCTTTTATTTATACATACGGTAGTTTAATTTCTAGTTTACATTTTGAGCACTCTAATATTAAATCACTCATACCTTGGATAAATCTGTCATATGTAGTTGTTGTAGACTTGTAGTTCATGTTTAATACTATTTTCATGCCGTTAAATGTCAAAAATTGAAAAATGTTAGGAAGGGGGGAATTAAATTATATTTATAAAAAAATACTTAAGAAAAACCATCTATAATGACAATGCAGAGCTAGCTGCCAACCTGTCACTTTCAAAAAACATATTATTCAGCTTGAAAAAGCATATTTTAGGTAAAAAAACAGATTTTGCCTGTTTAACGTGTTTGTTATTTAGACCTGTCACTTACAAAAATAAAAAAATAAAAAAATAAAAAAATTATAATAATAATAAAATAAAAATAAAAAAAAGATTTGTTAAATAAATTTACCTATTTTATCAGAAAAATCCATTATTTAAAACATCACAGAATTTTAGTCAATGAGTACGAGGGCCGCTGAATCAAGGCAAGTCTGGAGTTGCAATCAACTTTGTACATAAAGTCAATGCATCAGCAGGTCCGGTTTTCTGTTTTTCATTTGGCTTTTTGAAGATACCATTACATCCGAAGGGCATGCGATAGGCAAAAAAAATGGCAACAAAATCGCTGATTTCTTGATTTTTAGCGCTATTTTGATGAAACTGTTTCTTAAAACTGGGCTAAACCCCCGTGAGCTTTGGAAATATGGCTCCGATTCCGCATTTTTGACAGCAAAATTTGGCTTTTGGGATGGATTTTTGGAAGTTACATCGAGACTTTCTTGTACTGACACTGTGTGTGTAGTGCAGTACAGCACTGATGTCATTTGTGTGTGTATGCATGGCTTGGGGAAATGCGCTCGTCTTTGAGTGGTGTACATCCCCTGTATTGTGTGCTCCGTACTCCGCTAGGATACTCCGCTAGGAGTAGGAGATAGCGGCCGCTGCAATTGTTTCTGGGCGATTTTAATTAGGATTCTCATTATATAATGATTTGTTAGGGTTCATTCAGTCCACGTTTAACTCGTATCAAGTAAGTTTTTGTCACATTTGTGAACATTTTGTGCTAGACATGTGGAAGTTTATGAAACAGAAAATGTTAATTCTCCCAGACCGGGCGCCAGAAATAAAAAAGGACCGGCGCCCGGTACTCATTTTCCCCGTCTTACCGGGCGCCAAAAGTCAGGGACCGAAGGGTAAAAATCGCCCGGCGCCCGGTTAATAAAAGGCTTGCTTCCACTGTACTTTTTCTTTTGACATCCTTTATATTTCTTCAAATCTTTTCCTCATTACACTCATTCTCTTATCCTTCATATTTCTCCTCACTCTTCCAATTTTCATAAAAACTCTTCCCCCCCCCCCCCCCAACCATATTCTATATTGCTTGTTCATCGCCTTTCTCCAAAACCATCATCGTATTCTCTCCATGCTCTCTCTCTCACCTCCAATCCAATACTCCCAGAGTTACTACCCATCTCATATTCTGGTTGAATGAAACAATCTCAAACTAAAACTGTTCCTTAACTAATTGAATTCCTAACTTTAAACCCGGATAAAGTAACAAGTCACCTCAAAGTTTCCACCAAACGATTTCAATCGATTTTCATGTAGGCCATCACAATAATAAATGAAGGTCAACAGTTTGTTCAGAAATTTGCTCCGATATGATTTTTGTTCCGTTGGTGTGATCAAGGATTTTGTAATAGAGGGGAAGCAAAGCTTTGATTGCAAATTTAAGATAACTGTTCGGATTGGTTAAAAGTCAGCCTTGATAACAATATGGGCATGCAACCACAATCTTGATTGGCCATTACAATTAAGCAATTGATTACAAACCTTAGCTTTGCACGGCCCAAGGTGCTGGACCTAGCCCTAAACCCACCCTAAAAGCCAACCCTAACTTTTTCATGAAATAAAGGCAGGAGCAATTGTCACTGGGGCAAATGTCTAAGCACAAAATATGTCTGCCAGGCGGATTCCATTCATATATGAATTCATCAGTGAATCATTAGGCATTTTGAGAAGAAACACTCCTAATAATTCAATACATATAAGTTAACTGGTCTCACTATGAACATGACTGACAATGAGAGCGGACAAAATATACAGTTCCTCAGGTAGACAAAGGAACATCCCTTCACAGCTATTATGTAAAAAGGTGAATATGCATGTGACACCTGTTCTACACATTTTTACATAATAGCAGTGAAGGGATGTTCCTTTGTCTACCTGAGGAACTGTATATTTTGTCCGCTCTCATTGTCAGTCATGTTCATAGTGTCTATTGGCATACTGAGAGAAACACAAATGATGGATGCGAACACTGCTTGCATTGGTTTTTGGGGCATTTTATTGACTATTTTGTCATATTGTCTTAATTTACAGGTTATTCCTTGGAGTCCTTGACCTTCTTGGTTCCGCGCAGACGTCCGGTACGGCGGGCAGCGATCAGACCGACCTGAGATAGGAAAGCGAGAAGAGAAATAAGATTAATCATGTAGGAATAATAATAAAACTCTGTATGGCATATGGTAATAAATCTTTGTACAGCACATTTTAGATAAGAAAGATCAGTTTTTTAAGGTGCATTTTTAGAATTGAGGTGGAAAAAAAACTTTGAGCTAAACTCTTCATTCCATGAAGGATTGCTCCTCTGAGGAATTTGACCCAAATGTTCCTACCGTTTCCACGAAACATGAGAATTGACCTCTAAATTTGAAGACTTATTCATCATGCCTAATAAATACACCCTGCAAAAGGTAGAGCCCTCTAAAACAATCCATGTTAAAGTGAAACCTTGTTATGAATTTAGACAGTTGCAACATCTCTTCTGATCAAGAAGTGTCTCAAAAAAGTAAAAAATCTTTGAGTGACCGGTTTTACCATACTTGTTTTCCCCAGTAGACTGTACTGTTATGAAAACCGTTAGGAATACGCAAAAGTCATGGGATTCCTGACTGACCTAAAGGTTTATAATCATCACTGCAGCTAAATCCAGGATTTTGTTTCAGAATCTGAGACAAAGTTACCGGATCCCTTTAAAACTGCAGACCAGCTTCCTTTTGTTTTTATAATAACCCTGATTTTGAACAAAGGCTTAAACCAAAGTCAAAGGCCAGTTATACAGACATAAAGTTAGCAAATGACTATGATATTCAAGTAAGCTTTGTCAACAGGGCCCAGGTTAAAATTTCAGTAGAATACTGGCTGTCGAGTTTGAAACTTGAACCTACCTTGCGACCAGCTGAGGTGTCCCTCCTGACTGTAGAGGGTGTACCAATATGTTGATGGTTACCACCACCGTGGGGATGGTCAACGGGGTTCATAGCAACACCACGCACTCGGGGCCAGCAGTTACGCTTGACCTTGTACTTGAAGTAGGCACGGCCAGCCTTCAGGAGGGGCTTGTCGATACGTCCGCCACCAGCAACAACTCCTGTCGGGATGAACAAGGAAATGGTGTCGTTTTTAGAGAATGCTTGTTGCATGTTTGACAAGAAATCAGGTTGGTTAGAAAAATCAAACTATGGAAATATAAAGGAGAGAAGCAAGTGACCAGAATAGTATGAAGAGGCTCAAACGTCAAAGGGGGCCTTGCTCTGAAGATGGTGTAGCAAAGTTAAGATTTTTTCAGAACAATGAATCAACTATAATTTCTTCTTTTGGATCTTCCACCAATAAAGGAAAAATCCATTTATAATGGATTGAATAAAATGACAACTTCTATGAAAATACAAACACTTTTACAGCACATTTTTAAAATGCCATTGCTATTTCTGTGGCAACCTATAGTACATTTGCAAGTATCAATACATAATTTGGTGCAAAATTGAAGTAATCATGGTCAACTTTTAATGAATTCCTTACTCCTTGAGAGTGACAGTAATACGCGTAATACGCATATAGTCATTGTTATCATCATAGTAGTTTACTCACCGACCATGGCCCTGTTGGCTGAGGGCACGACCTTCTTGGAGCCGGAAGGAAGCTTGATACGGGACTTCTTGGTCTCAGGGTTGTGGGAGACCACAGTGGCGTAGTTGCCAGAGCAGCGAGCCAGCTTGCCCCTGTCTCCTGCCTTCTCCTCCACGGAGCAGATGACGGTTCCTTCGGGCATGGAGCCGAGGGGGAGCACGTTGCCAATGTTCAGGGTGGCTGGGATTACAAAATTAAGCAATCAACATTTTCTGATTAGTAAATTTAGAATAATGTTTGCTGACCCACAAATTCAGGGCAAACATAACTGTTAGACAGTTTTTTTACCAATTCATACAAGGGTGGCTGACATTACAAAATTAAGCTATCAACATTTTCTGATTAGTAAATTTAGAATAACGTTTGCTGACCCACAAGTTCAGGGCGAACATCTCAGAAGAACTATTAAACAGTTTCTTAACCAATTCATACAAGGGCTTATCTCGGGTATTTGGTAACCATACGTTACAAAGTATTGTGGCAAACGTGGCATAAGATATATCATCTTACTATATATGGTCTGATCCAAGCTCTAGAAGGGCTTGGATAACACAAGTCATACTAAAAATCTAAATGAGGTTTGGTAAAAAATAGGACAAAATGAAGATAGTAGTACTATCAACAGTGTAACTAACTTTTCTTCTCCAATCAATGATGGGCAAACTATCTTTCATCACGTGAGTTACTTTTGACCAATCGGAGAGCAAGATTCTAAGTATGTAGAAGATTACAAGAAATTGCTACCTCGTTTGCCACAGTAGATGAACTGTCCGGTGTACATGCCCTCTGGTGCGATCATGAGCTCAGTACGCTTCTTGTACCTGTAGGGGTCACGGAACTGGATCCTGGCAAGGGGAGCACCACGTCCGGGGTCGTGGATGATTTCCTAAAAGAAGAGCAAATGATATAAGAAAAATTTAATTCGAGGAAAAGTGGAAAGGCCTCTTATCTGGCAACACAGAGTGGAGTTTATAATCACTTTTTTCATGTACAAATTGGCAACTTTTTTGTTGCAGTGTGTAATTTTCATTTTTAAAAAAGGTTCAATTAAATACATATAGATTTGTTTTTTTAAGAATGAAAGAGTGAAAGATGAGGATTCGTGCCCACTTGAGTAGGCAAAGATTTATCATTAAAACCTTTGGATGGCTCTGAACTGCTACATATAGATGTAAAAGAGTTGAATTTCCAATATCCTTTTACCTTCTCTTGCTGAATTGTACATCAACATTTTCAAATTGCTTGGAGGGCAGCATATTCTAATTACCCCCAAAATGGTTTAATTAAAGCATGCAACTTGAGATGAACACTGCCAGTGCAATATGTGCATTTACAAGGTCAATACGGGTCTTTTCACTAAATTGTGTTTGTACAATTCACTTTAATCTTTTTCAGCACCTTCCCTACTTGTTCCCAAATCCCCCAATCAGGCAGGCTTCAATCCTTTTATATCCTATGCCTCCGGAACAAACTCCCAGCATTTCTTCTAAGTAGTGGTAGTACTTCACTTGACTGCTTCCAAACCAACGTACCTCTACAATTCATATTTAGTTTGTTCACTGTGCCTTGTAGCCTTCACAAAAGCCACTACATAATTCCAGTAATTATTACAGTAAAACCTGCTTTAGTGACCACCTGTCTACAAAGGCCACATTTGTTGTTTCCCTTGAAAATGGTTTCTCATTGAAACATGTACTAAGCCCTGGACCTGTCTACAAAGGCCACTTTTTGTGTTTCCCTTGGGTGGTCGCTATAGACAGGTTTGACTGTATTACTAAATGATTCAGAGATGCCAACTTTTGGAAATCAGAAATAGGGAGGATTTGTAATCGACACCAATTAATGTGCGCGTAGCGCACATCTCGAGCGCGTAGCGCCCGACACATGCGGCCGGGGTCCAGGGCCCGCCTTAGGGCCCTGGAAGCTCTGGGGTTCTAGATGCTCTCTGGTGCAATCTGAGCCTTATTTTGGAGCATTTTACATGTGTATTTAGTTAAATAATTCCCCCTTTTTTTTTAAATAACATAAAAATTGTACAAAATGCATGATGAATTACTTTCAGACTTCCGATTACACAGGTACTTGATACTGTATTCGGTCTTATACTTCCGAGACCATTTCCTGGTCTTATTTTGCTGATTTTCCGCCATTTGGATTCTGTGGCAATATCCACGCATTGGTTACGGCGATCCATATGCTGAAACAATCTTTCGCTACTCTTAATTTGTCTTTTAACATAGTGGAATTATTACATGCTTAAGTTAGCAGATGATATTTCTCTTTCAATTCACAGATATATATACTGATAAGCGCCCTCCAAAAAAAATCATAATAAAAAAAAAAAAAAAAAAAAAAAAAAAAAAAAAAAAAAAAATCATTTTTTTTTTTTTTTTTTTTTTTTAATAAATCGGGAGGATAAGGATGGTGATCGTAAGGTCGGGAGTTGGGGTGAATTATCGGGAGCCTCCCGATAAAATCGGGAGGGTTGGCATCTCTGAATGATTCACCCACCTTGACGATGCCCTTGAGGTATCCATGACGCTCAGCGTAGTCGATGGATCGGAGTCTGGGGGCTCCCTTCCTGTGCTTGTTGTGAGATCTGAAGACGCTTCCCGCTCCCTTACGCTGTCCACGGATCACTCGACCCATGGTGAAATCTAGCAATGAGAAAAATTTCAAAGTTATTTGCTAAATATTTTACGTCTCGTAAAGAAATATTGATTACATATATTTTAATCACGTCATGCCTTTGCTCAACCCGTTTTTAAACTTTTATTTTAAGAGGAACAGGATGTCAGAAGCCACAATTTGTCAATTCTTCAAATCCTTAATCAAAGAGAGGAGCCGACCCTACCCAAATCAGAGGCTAACAAACAAAAGAGACAGACATTTTCGGTCTACCCCCCCCCCCCCCCGAAAATCATCAACGTGGCAATGAATGACAAGTGGTGGCTCATCTCAAGAGAATGCAGAGCCAAGGAGAGTTAAATAATAAGATGATCATGAGCAGTAGGGGCGGGGCGCTGGTCCGAGAATAAGGATTGTCTTTGTAAACGCGGACAATGCGTCCTCAAGTCAAGGATCGTCTGCAAATAAGCAGATGTTCCATATTTTTGATCGGCACATTGGCAATGCAAAAAACGGATCCCGGGATGATTTTCTTGATGCATTTTACATCGACTTTGTACAGAGACCTTCACATTATGAGCAATAAATCCTTGGGAAGACGGACAACCCATAAAAGTAGACGGTCAACTAGGGTTTTTCCCCTGGGGAATCCAAATTTGGCATTGCCAGCGAGCGGTTCGGTAACCCGCAACCTGCAGAGCGCCGATGAAAAAAAAAAATTCCCAGACAATCCTTGTTTATGAGGACGTAGATCTATTTTGTCCACGGTTATGAGGATATCCTCGTTTAATAAGACTTTAAGAGGACGATCCTCATTCTAGGACCAGCGCCCCTACTATTATTTTGAGACACGAATCATTGTGATGTCTTCATTGATATTTCACCAATTATCTGATCATAATTCAAATAGATCTAGTCTAATATTCATTACAATTTATTCTCCTGAAACTGGTGAAAATGAATCATGTCATCATGTCCCCGGCTCCCTATCCAAATCGAAAATCAAACAAGGTCGACACACATTGTCAACAAAACATCACCAACATTCTCTCAATTAGTCTCATTCTTGCAGTTGCTTGTTGCAGATTTCAGATAGATCTAGTCCAATTAAGTCTTCGCATACCCTGCCCTTTATTTAATCATTTAACCCGAGCCTTGAACCCCAAATACGACGGGTAGTTTCTCAAACGCATCCCACTGCATTTGCAATACACTTCGCTACACCATCGACACTTCAGTTCCAATATAACACAACACAGAGATGTGAAATCCGAATAGTACGGATGTTTCCTCATGAAAATGTAAAATCTCAACTAAATTCTACAAATAAACCCAACAAATATATAACGAGTCTATGACATTTAAATTATTTTTATATTTTTCACATGATGGTAAATATATCGGCCAGATTTCAGTGATTTAACCAGCCATCTTTTAATTCTCATTTACCTTCAATACGGACTTCAACTAAAAAAGGTCGTGTAATAGATGATGCCAATTTAGCCGAATAAATTTAGTACAAATTCAAATTTGATTTCCCTCTACATAACTAGTAAAAAAAGGATTTATATTTCATTCTTTGGTTTAGACAAATAATTCAAAGATTATGAAGAGAGATATTATAGAATATAAATATTTTATATTAATATGATATTTTTACATTTCACTAATTTTGCCCAATCCCTTCCGCAAATTGGCAGCCTCCGCAGTTTCCACATTTGTACAACATCACGTCCCAATTTTGCCTCAAATAAGTCAGAAAAAATCAGTAGTTATGAGTAATGGAACAAATCAAAATGGACCTAGTCTGGACCAACAGGTATGTATAGACGTAACTGGGAAAATTAAATTGAGAAATTGAGAAAGAAAGTGTCAAATTTATCACGAAGTGTGAGGTGCGGTGGCGTGAATGAATGATGACGGATGTGCGTGGAAAGGCACATGCCTGTGCTTTTCACACAATGCATCGACAGTATGCTGCATGCATGAGGCTAGGCTTGGGACGTGTGTGTATTGTCTGTGGAGAGCAGAGTTGCCTGTGTGTATGGACTGAGCTGTGGCTAAACTGAGATGAGAGTGTGATGAAGTCTGAACTGAATGTTTCTGCTGCAAGCTGATTTTGTAGTTTGATGCGTTTTTCTTAATGGGTGATTTTACAGTTGTATGAAATTTCACAATTATGATGCATTTCTCATGTCTTTTTTTGTTAACATCCAATTTTGTTTCTAGAGGTCTAGATCTAGACCTATAAAAATATTATTTTTTAAATTTGAGTTAGATTTCAGTAGGGGCGCTGGTCCAAGAATAAGGATTGTCTGCATAAACGTGGATCGATGCGTCCTCAAAAATAAGGATCGTCCACTTCGTTTCATATTTTTTATTGGCGCATTGGTGATGCGAAAAACGGATTCCGCGATGATTTTCTTGATGCATTTTAAATTGTCTTTGTACAGAGACCTCCACATTATGTGCGATAAATCCTCGGGAAGACAGACAACCAATAAAAGTAGACGGTGAACTAGGGTTATTTTCTAACGCGGAATCCATTTTTCACATCGCCAGCGGGTGGTTCGGTAACCTGAAATCCGCAGAGCGCCGAAGATAAACAACATCCGCGAAAATGCAGACGATCTTTATTTTTTAGGACGCATTCTGTCCAGGTTTACGAGGACGATTCTCATTTTCGGACCAGCGCCCCTACTGAATATCAGCAGTCATCAATTGACAGTTAACTTACATGTAGTTGCATTTTTCAACACATATGCGTTGCTAGCTCATTTTATAAACATTTTGGAATCTCTGACCCATACAAATTAGGCCTGAGTCGAAACGGTTCCCTGCCCGGTTCCTAACCGTCACGCCCAAACCCGGGTTTGAATATTCAAGTTTCAGGTTTTTCAAATTTAATTTCACAAAGAACTTGAAATATACAACTCAGTAACTCACAAAATATGCTTTAGAAATTAATGTATATCGATTCAGTTGACTCTACATGTAGTCTAGGGCTTTTTAACTTTATCGCTATAAAATTGAGGCTGCAAGGAAGGAATCACGTTTCGCGGTACCAAGCACGTTAAAAAAAGAAGCAGGGAAAAAAATATTTTACAAATTTTGGGTGTCTACTTTTCAAGCTTGCTAGCATAAAATAACACTCTTCAATTTGTTCTGCATTGAACAAATTCGGGAGCAAATTTGCCCGACCCCCCCCCCCCCCCCATGAATTTTTTTCCCTGAATGGAAGTCAAAATATGACCCACTGAAGACTGAGCAAATTACGATTGCAGGCCTTAATAGATCATGTGATATTTTCCTCTCTTTGCTGCCATCTACAGTCTACTGCGCTGCATGACAATTACGTCTCATTTAAAAAAGGAATTTGCAACCTTTGATGACCTCATAAAAGTGAAATTCCACTTGCCTTTTTTTTTTATAAACTATTTCTTTTGTGTTTATCTTACAGTTTGCTGCTATGGACATAATGTCTGGAGGTAATACATGTGCTCTGTTAAATGTTCTTCTGCTAAATTTCAAGCATGAGATTTTTTTAATGAAAGTTATCTTGACATTGCTTAGAACTTAGATGTACATGTACATGTATTTTATACATTTGATATTTTGAGAGTCTGTCTGTTTAATTACAGATATCTGCCAGAAGCTTATTGGCCAAGTTTTGTGTTTCATGAATTGAAATTTGTAAGGGAGGATGGGTCTCCTTTCTACATACATGTACACATGTAGCATGCTTTACAATGAACTGTTGAGGTATACATGTACATGTACTAGAGAGTTCTTGTTGCATTTAAAGTAAAGTCATGTAATTTGTAGAAGGAGACAATGAGAATTGTTGGAAATTCAGAGCAGTGATTGTAGTGATTTTAATAAACATGTTCAACTTCTGAATTTGAAATTGATGAGCATGAATATACATGTAAGGAACTAAATTTCATTTTCAGGGTTGAAAGAGTTGTGAATATGAAAGAGAGAGAGAGAGAGGATACTAAGCTTTAATGTATTTTTATATATTTTAGGGTTGAAAGAAATTTTACAATTCCTTAGAGTTGTAATAAAATAGAGCATTTCCCCCCCAATGGCCCAGAATCGATTGGTTTGGATTCAATTCGGACAAGGTTTGCGCTGTGTGACTTTACAATTCCCTAGAGCTGTAGCAAATCATTACTTTACAAACTGCTTCGAAATTCTCAAGCTGTTTTTTGTAATGTCTCTTCTCCAGCCAAGAAGTATGTGCCACCACACCTACGAGGCCGAAATGACGGGCCCCGTGCCCCCATGGCTGTACCACCACCAGGTGAGTGCTAGGATTTCATAAGCTTTTTTGTCTTTCTTTCTTTTCCTTTCCTTTTCTCGGAATGTAAATTCTAACCCTCTTTTTTTAGCAGGTACATGTACGTCCCAAAGCCTTAAAGAGTGAGTTTAATTTCATCTGAATTCTCAACTTCATTCAATCTTCTATTTCTATGTTATTAGGGATATCTCCTTAGCTTATGGGTTTTCTACTCTTTGAGTCATGTATATCTTATTAATGATTAGCAGTATGTTCATTAAGTATGTTATGATGCAGTTTTGCATTTTAATACCCTAGTCACACAGCGCAAACCTTGTCCCATTGAATCCAAACCAACCAATTCTGTGCCATTGGGGGTAATGCTATATTTTGTTCGGTATAGTATTGTTCTCCTTGGTGTAAGTACATGTACATGTAGGGTATGAGAGATATTGAAGATGGTACGAGTACTGTAATGTTTGAATATCATCTTTGATTGTGTAATTAGCTTTCAAGAGATTGAAGGTTAAAGGTCGACAGTAATGTCAAGACATGTAGTTAATGGGCATGGATGGCTTGTAATGGTACTGCTTCCCACTCTGTTTGTGCCTCTATACAGGCGGCTACCAGAACTTCATTGCCCCCAACGCTCAGCCAGGTTTTGGTGGCGCTCAATTCACTAGAGGCGAGTTATTATGTAACAATTCCCATGTATTGTCACAATCTCACCCACATTGTGTATGCCTATTATTTGAACTTATTATCCCCTGTAGTGAATATTTTTGTAATTTAATTGTGAATGAACGCTTTGTGCATCCTGATAATATAGACTTAATGAATAAGTTGAGGAAACGTAACCCATTGATACAATCACATTAACATGCTTTATCCTGTGTTTCTAAGTACATGTAGCATTAAGAGAGAATGAAGTTCATATCTAGTAGTTTTTCACACATGTACAATATCCATCAAAATAAACTATACGTTCGCTGTAACGTTTAGCGCAGTAAACGCAGGTGCGCGTTAAAAGGCCCATTATCGCACTTATCGCACAGGTGCGATAGCTGCGCCTGTGTCCGATAGGGCTAATATTGCACTTATTGCACTTATCGCACCTGCGCCTGGGTCCGATAGGGCTTATTGCCGGCCCTCTTGTTGCACCTCTGCGCTAGCTTCGATAGGGTCTACTAACCTACTAGCGCACCTGCCTTGCCCCTCGAACTGCACTGTTGTATAGAAAGAACGAAGGGAAAACGAAATGGCAGAATTTATGGTACGGCAAAAATAAAAGGAAGAAATATCAAATGAAATCTTGAACGGAATGATGATTTTGAATTTCATTCCCCCGTTGAAGTACCGTCTTCTTGTCCTTGAGTACTAATATTAATTCACCAGGACCGATTTAGATTTGAAGCGAACGTAATTTTAGGTGAATGTGGGAGAGGACTATTTATACGTCTCATTATTCTGAATGGAATTATCAAACTACAACTACAGTAATTTGTTTTCCCAGGTCCACGATCGAGAGTCCCAGATCCCAGTACAGTATGCACTCATTTGCATACAGCCAATCAGAACAATGCGCTGTATGTGTGTAGAGATTTGCACCGTTTTGCATGGTAACCGTTTCGCATCACGAACAATTGTTTATAGAAAAATCAGTTCTCAACAGTTCTCAACCCTTACAAATACAGTGCGTTCGAGAAAAAACGAAACTCTGAATTGTCGATGTTTTATCATATCTTAATCTCAATTATAATTAATAAATGACACATATTTGTAAAGCTGAGATCCCCTTCTTTCATTTGATTCACATGTTGCAAATTTAACACACGAGCGCTTTAAAACAATTTGAAGAAAGGTTACCAAAAAAAAAACATTTGGCGAACTGTATCTGAATTTCTAAGAGAAAATCACATTTCTAGAAATTTCATTTTCTGCCTCTTTATATGAAACCTTAATCAGGAAAAATGAGCCAGGAATAAAAAAAAGTTATGTTTGTTTAATTAAATGCTTGCATTTCCATAATGTTATTAAACGAAATCGTTTTCACTTGCTGCCCAGCGTAGCAACAAACAGAATTGACGAAAGAGTTAACTCCGTTTCGTTGACGATCAGCCATGCATGAACGCTTTCGTCTTCTACATGTATGTGTTGTTACTTCGTTGTTACTGGGACGTACTGTACATAGGGACTCAATTCTAAAGATTTTACGGTCGAGAAATTTTCTAAAGAAACCTATTGTTCTTGATGCGAACGGCATGCGAAGCTCTTCACACACAGACAGCGCATTGCTCTGATTGGCTGTATGCAAATGAGTTCATTCTGTACTGGGGTCTGGAACTCTCAATACTCCGATTGTGGGCGGTCCGATGACGTCTTTCGCATCGTTCTGCGTCATCCTTTTTTTTTTTTTTTTTTAAGGGGATAAAGAGGCACGTGTTTTTCAAGTAATTGTACTATTATATGCCCGCTCTCTTGTCAAATTACGAGGGTCCGGGCTCGACTTCGCTACAGCTATCTCCTCACGGACGACGGGTCAGGGGTTAATTGGACTAATACGCTATTTTCCAATTCATTCTTATTTTATCATGTGGTTGGCAATACTGTGAAAATCTATTATAATACATATCAACTCCGTATCACTGAGTTGCATACACATACCCATTCCCGTAGTCCATTGAACAAGTCAACTCCATTTTTGTGCGATCGGGGGGGGGGGGGGAATGCCCTAGTTCTTCAACAATTTGACAAGCAAAGAATAATAAATAACGTTGATGATGATAGTATTATGTGAACTCTAGGAATGTACATGTGTTTAATGTTGATTTACTAGGATTTAAGCCGGGTGATGGACGAAACAATCGGGATGGATCAAAACAAGCGTGTGATAATGAATATTTTATTTCTGTTGCGTAACACCTAAACCAGTTGCCTTTTACAAATTACTTGAAAATGAGATCGAAAAAGGGGAAAGAAGTAGGAGAGATGAAGAAGCAGAGGGGGAGAAGGGAAGGAAGGGGGAGATGAAAAAGCAGAGGTGGGGGGGGGGGGAGAAGAAAAAGAACAAAAAGAAGAGAGTGAGATGAAGAGGCAGACGGGGAAAGGGAGAAGAACACGAAGGAGAAGAAAAAGCAGCGGAAGATGTAGAAGCAGAGGGGGGGGGGGGGGGAGAAGAAAAGGAAGGAGAGGGAGATGAAGAGGCAGGGGGTGAGAAGAAATGTATGAACAAGGTAAAGAAGGGGAAGATGAGGAAGCAGGGGGTGGGGGGGGGGAGAAAAGGAAGGAGAAGAAAAGAAGAAGGAATCAGAGAACGGGCATATGATAGTAAAGTTACTTGAAAAACGCGTGCCTCTTTCTTTATCCCCTTTAAAAAAAAGGGATGTCATCTTTTTTTTTTGAGGAATGAGATGGAAAAAAGAGAAAGAAGGAGAGATGAAGAAGCAGGGGGGGTGGTGGAGAAGAAAAGGAGGGAGGAGATGAAGAAGCTGGGGGGAGCAAAAGGAAGGAGAAGAAAAGGGAAAAGAAAATCTAAAATGATAATGGAGTATACCAGCAGGAACTTCATCTAATGGAAATTCCTTTTTTTCTTTTCGCCAATGAATTGATGTTTAAATGACAAGAGTTGGCGTACATTTCATATTTTGTTTCAAGTGTTTCGAAACAAAGGGCTTGGATGGAGTCAGGGTGTCTGGCAACAATGTGGTTATCTTCGAAGTTATTTATAAACAGATTATGTTTGCGCAGTACGATCACGTGATCTTAGTAGTGATGATTGAACCTTCGAGAAAGAGAGAGAGAGAGAGAGAGAGAAAACTAAGCGCGTGCATTTACATGTACAAGGAAAAATACATAATATTTTATTGTTGAAATACAGCATAATACATGTAAACACTAATGTAAATTACATATAAAAGGATAAATATACTAGATACATGCAAACGTTCATAAGGCAGCATCATTGAACATCATTAAAAAACATACAACATTCATGAAAGACTGAAAGTTACTTTTATGAATAATAATCATTAAAGATGCAAACAAAATATTCCTGTTGTACCAGCTAGGACATGATAATCACAAGGATATCGAAAATATTAGTTATGACTTGAGAACGTGTACATTTCAACTATAAAACGTTATATCGGGATATTAAAAGTGATATGAGGGAAAACAATATCTGAACGAAATATTTTATTTTAGTAAAAGATGGACACAAAGATAGAGAGGGGGGGGGGTAGGCAGGAAGAATGATTTAAAGTGAGACAAGGGGTGGCGGAACAGAGATAGAAAATAAGAGAAGGAGAGATGGAAAAGAAGAGAGAGAGAGAGAGAGACTGGGAGATCGAGACGTAAATGATAAGGGAAATACACAAAGAGCTAGAGACGATTGGATGGACAAGATGCAGGAAAAATGTCAAAGAGCAAAACATGGAGGGAGTTAGTGGGAGAGTAGAAAAGTTGGGGGTAGGCCTATTATTGTGATTCATTGAAATATGTATCTGTAAAAGTGGCTTGAATCTGTTACCAATTTACACTAGGCTCAAGTTTCTCTTCTAGCAATACCTTCTCTCTCGTGGCGTATTTATATATTTCTTTGGACTTGTCCGTGATATCAAGTTTTGTTTAAAGAAATAAAAATGAACGAGCACAAATAATAACATACAGCGGGCTGCCCACTCACCAGGCCTCTCGCAGACCGGACTGTATGAGCATGGACTTACTACAAAGTAGGTCCATGGTATGAGACATCGATCGCAAAATTCATGACAATGACTCTGTATTGTTATGTTTTCAATAGGCTCAGCCCATAATGAAACGTACAAGAAACCATATCCTGTCGGTAATTAAATGTTTTAATTGAAGTTTTACTAATGCTTGGGGTTGGTTGAATAGATTTGTTTTGGTGTAAATGACCGTGAGATATAGCTCTCTAGGCTGCCTCTGTCCGAAGCTTCTTTTGTCAGAGGTGGTGTTGACATAATATAATACTGATGATTAAATTGAACTAAAATGAATTGTACATACTTTGTTCCCCTTAATATCTGCGAACTAGTGTATATGAATAAATGATAAGAATTGGTTAATAAGAACTATCAACAATAAAATGTAAAATGTGTGAGAAAACGGAATATGGAATAAAAGGGAGTAGAGTTTGAAATACAGAGTAATACAAGAAGGGATATTATGAAGAGTGAGGAAAAGACTGGGGGAGGAGAGAGTGAACTGAGTGAAAAAGATATGATAAAGTACATGAATGATTAACTCCCGGGTATGCCAACACTTCTTCTAAATCACCGCCCTTTAAGCGTCCCCTTTTCCCTTTGCCTTTCAATAGGGATTATATACGTATTGCAAAAGTTTAAGGAAATTGAAACCATGGTCTGGAGTGGAGGTGCTTTAGAGCCAGATAAAAGATCGACCAAAAACACAACCCATACGAAATCGAAACAGGGGTGGGGGGGGGGGGGAGGGTTCAATTACGAAGGTTGACTTCACTTGTAAATTTTAATTATTCGTAATATTGTGCAAAATTTTTTGTCAAATGAAAGCTGCTTGTAATAATATTTTAAAACTAAAAATGGCTTGTTCGACGGAATGATCAGCTTGTTTGGTATCCAAAAAACAAAATACGATTGGTGAAACGATACAGAAATAAATAGAAAAATAATAGATCGAGGTATTTTTTAATTGCCCTTAAACTGCTACTTTTTTTAAATACCGGGGACTATGGTGATTTTAGAACGTTTGAAGAAAAAGGGAGGGCTGTTAATCTATAAAATGATGTGAAAGAGCGTTTTGCGTTGGCAAAAATAAAAGTTTGTCATCAACGAAAATGTAATAAAATAAATATGAATGTTCATAGAGCTATTGTTGCCCGCCAATTCTGCCAATGAACTGACCTTGTTTGTCGAGAGAGAGAGAGAGAGGGAGGGGGGGGGGGTAGGCTCTGGTAAGCTCCATTTTTCCTTTTGAATATTTCTTACAGGTATAATCGACGATTTATCATTATGTGCGGAGGAAATTCATAAACGGTACATGTCATTCTAATAAAACTAAATAGATATGCTAAGTCTGGACTTAAAAAACAGGAGTGGAAATATAAACAAGTATTCTGGAGACATTTTTATTCCCTCAGCTGGGTTACTGACCTCTACTCAGCCCGCCTTCCTTCTCCCCCTCTCTCTCTCTCTCTCTCCCTCCTCCATGTGACTAACATTTCCCAGACATGTTTTGACAGTTCTTATCTAAGTTATATGACACGCCCCAGCCATCTGAAACTGAAACGGCTTGTATAGTCTGCCAATTCAGACTTTATACCACTTAGAATTAATCAGGAGTGTAATTAATGACAATTGAAAACAAGCAAGTATTTGCTTCCGAAACATAAGGTGGCAACGCATTATTTTGCCAATGAGAAGAGTTAACTTTTCATCTGAAAATCACCATTCAGAGAAAGAACGAGATCGTACGAATCGTTGTTGTAGTGGTTTTAAAATTGGAAGTCTTGTGTCCAAAACTAGACATCTGAAAATCACCATTTAGAGAAAGAACGAGATCGTATCATCGTACGAATCGTTGTTGTAGTAGTTTTAAAATTGGAAGTCTTGTGTCCAAAACTAGACGATCTTTCGGATTTAAACATGGATATTTTAAAAGTGGGATCACATCATAGAATCAGGTAAGTATGTTGATCAATATGTAGCTAAAAACGTGCATGCTTCGTGTTCATGCCCAGTAGGGTCGTTTGTATTTTCAAACCAGAATGATCAAAGCGGAAAGGCAATATTTTATAAACAACTTAGCAAAATTTGTTCTATGTCCACATTGTCCAATGTATTTATCAAACTTGCGGGCTTCGCGTATCGCTGAATGAACATTCATTTGTCTTCGGTTACTAGGCAACACGCTGTGATAGTTTAAGTTTACCAGACCATTATAATGTTCAATGTGTTTGTGGCTGCTTTTACATCTTGATATAAAGGCTCTTCGTGATTCAGATATTCAAAGATTATTTCTGAAATAATGATGGTTTTGTGAAATCCTACCCAAACTTTTTATTTCTCATTATCGTAGAACATTTTTTTTCCAGCTAATTACAAACAATGCCTGGTTGGCAAGCCTAATGCTAGCAATACTCGACGGTTTTTCCCACGCTAAGACCAGCAATATCGATAGGATCGTCTCGTGCGTATACATTTCATTTTGAGACAGGCGGAGATTTTGAACTCGAAGATAGATAGAAGACTAGCAGAAAATTTGAGTACCGCAATTTTGGTCAAAAAAGCGATGTTATATTTTATCAATACAAGGAAAAATAATCACATATTTCAATACATGACTTAGCCTAACTCCATCCCTTATTTTTGGGGTATATAAACACCCCTTTTGCCTACCGGTAATCGACGAGCCTAAAGCCCAATGTCTAGGAGTGTGGCCTAATTATCCACTACCACGAAGGGCATTTCCGTCCCTATACATTCAATGCATGAAAAAGGGATAGTTCTGAATAAATATATGCATTATCACACGTTGAGACAGCCAAAAATCAGTGAAGAATGGTTCATGAATATTTAGATTTCATTTATTTGATGTAAATCACAGACATTTAGCAAAACAATTGTCCCTCATGGAATACATTTCCCCACCAGTGAATGTTGTATTCCTGGCTTTAACAGCTGGATTGCCTCTTCGAAGAGCGTCGTGCGCGGTCGTATTTTGAGAACCATCGTTGCGAATGAGTTGATATGCCGAGACAAGTGTAACCAACAGGGCTACGATATAGCTGCGCTCGGTCTTTGATCCAGCTGCGATAGGGCAGAGATAAAGTGAGTGCACCTATACTGCACCTCTACTGCACCTCTACTGCAGTAACTGCAGTAACTGTTTTAGTGCACTCGAGGTGCGATAGCGGCGTGCGTGCGATAGCAATGATTTATTGCGTTGCTATCGTATAGTTTATTTTGATGGATATTGTATGGGTTTAATTATCTATGGTTTGATACGGTTAGTTCATTATATCTTTATCCCTTTGATGTATTGTAGGCCCTACTAACAAAATTGTAGGTACTTTGTTGCGAATACCCGAGTTGTATTTAAATGTTCTATGCATGTGATATTTTGTTGCATATTTTAAACAAAATATGCATGCACTTCCATGGCATTCATTTTCATGTTAGATGTCATCTTTTCAAATATTTCTTATAACATAGCTAATCATGAAGAAAAAACGCTTTGGTTTAAGTGCAAGTTATACCCTTTTCACATCTACCAAATATTGCTTAACCCCGGGAAATAGGTGGGGCTAAGGGGGCTCTTAGCCCCACCAATTCCTTCCTTAGCCCCACCAATTACCCGGGGTAATTTTAGCCGGCTTTCTGTTCACATTACGTTTTGCCAAAGTGGGCTAACCCCACAAATAGTACGGGACTATCTGGCCCTGCAAAATAGCAGGGTTAGCTGGGCAATTGCGGGGTTAGCCGGGCAATTGTGGTGCTAAGCTGCGTAGTGTGAATCCGAACCGGGCTAAGGAGAAGCGGGGCTAAGCAACAGCCAATCACAGACAGCGTGGTCGTGTGGTCGTGAATTTGCATTTATCGCGCGCTATGCATGCAGTTCACGTTACGCATGCATGCTCTCTGTATTGACGTTTAGTCTTTTACGAGGCAGAGGTCATTATGAAAAAATTTAGCGCGCGGGTTTTTCCCCTTCATTTAGTCGAAAGGCGCATGCGCGGTAGCAAAAGCATTAATATTCATGAGCTATCGAATAGTCCGGGGCTAAGGCGAACGTAGTGTGAATCGCGTGAAATTTCTTAACCCCGGCTAAGCACATAGTCCGGGGTTAAGAAAATAGATGTGAACAGCAAACAAAATAGTATGGGGTTAAGGATAGTCCGGGGTTAAGAAAAATAGATGTGAAAAGGGTATTAGAGATCTTGGATCCCTAATTAGTTTGAAAAGTTTCTATTACTACTGTTGTACCATGGGAATGTTCATATTTCTCTGAACAAATATGATTTCTTTAAATTTCTATTAGTCTCAATGATTAATGTGTATGTTTAGTTTGATGATTTCTTGTTCAAACCAAATTTGTTTTACTTTTGTCCTGTTTTATAATATAGTAAATGAGAAGTGTTAAATTGGTTCCATGTTTGTGTGTTGCATGCCCTTCTTGTGGCCTTTTTACCAGTAGAAAAATACAAAGAAATAGATTTATCCCTGTATGATTATAGTTTTATCCCTGTATAATTTTTTCTCTCTTCATTTTCACAAATTCAGTTCACTCAACATTCGCAAGCTATGATAGTTAAATTAGATAGAAACTGATGATGAATGTGAAAAATTAGAATGTGAAAGTAATAGATATCAAGTTGTGCGGATTCATAATTTGACATTTTACCTTCAACTGAGTTGTAAAGTGTATTGCTCTTGTTTCTCATCTCTTCAGCGCCCATGGGCTATCCAGCTCAGGCCCCTCCACCATTTGGTGCTCCACCTCCCCAAGCCCCTGGCTACAGTACCGGCGGCTATGACGGTGGTGCCGGTGGCAACTACGGCCGCGGAGGATACAACCAAGGAGGAAGGGGTGGCTACCAGAGCCGAGGAGGAGGAGGTGGCTACAACAACAGAGATGGAGGCCGTGGTGGATACAACCGAGACCAGGGCAACAGCTACAACGGACGAGGGGGTGGCGGTGGACGCTACAATGATCAGCAACAGTCAGGTATATACCATAATAGGAATAATTACCGAGGTAAACCCCTGGTTTTATTTTGATGAACTAGACGTGAGTAAAGGTAGTTTGGAGTTGGCACTCTTGGTTTAGCAAAGAAATTTAAGTCTCAGTTTTCCTTTTGTTGAACATGATTTTAGACCTAGGTTCAGGTTAAATTGAATTAATAGAAAAAGGGACCATTGAGTTTCCATTTTGTGCATTTTAGAAAGCGACGGAGGCGCTCTATAAACAGCCATTGTTTCCCTGTTTGAAAACATGTCCCAGGGCTTAAATTAATCCAAGGCCATCCAAGGCCAGGCCTTGGATGCCCCTTTGATTGGCCTCAATGCCCCTCTCATTGGCCTTGGAGATTTTGTGTGCCCTTTCCAATTCTTCCTATTTGTGCTGTAATATAGAAATGTGCCCTACAGAAAAGTGGCCTTGCCCTAAAAATATTGAAATTTAAGGCCTGATGTCCACCTGTGTATTATCTGTAAATGCATTTGTCAGTTAGGCCCTATATGAGTGAAAAGCATTCTAAAGACTTTGATGAACATGTGTGATGAGTACATGTATGGTCATTTAAGCTATCACAAATATGACCATACCTGTTTGAGAAGGAAAACACTCACAATACATATTCACTTATTTTGAAAGCAAAACATACCCTTTAAACAAGAATCCTTCAAGAGATAATCTTAAATAGAAGGATACAAATTATCATGTCTCATTGCCTCGGAAAATGACATGTGCAGAGCTGCCAAACCAGTACGATTTTATCGTATTTTGTACGATTTTTAGAAGTAAATACGATAGTACAATTTTTTTTATTTTTTTATTTTATAATTTTGATTTTTGTGTGTGCCATTTTTCGATTGCAAGTAGCCGATTCTCTCCTGTAAAGTATCCTACAAGCATCTCACATCAGCAATTTGGGGATGTTCAGTGGTTCATCGAAAACATCAGTCTTGACGAAATCATGCATATTCAACCATTGGTCCATTAAAAAAAATTCTTTCTGTATGTAGGAACTTATGCAAATTGGAAAATACCATCTCTCTCTGTCTCTTGTCCCCTCTAACTTTCTTACCACCCCCCCCCCAAAAAAAAAAAAAAACACAACAACATATAAATGAACTGAATGTGCAGTATGAATCTTTGAAATCTGTTTAAAAAGTCAGATGTTTTTCATTGTTTTTACTACTACGATTACATGTACATCACATTATCCTAATATATTTATTTTTGTTAATATATATTTTTTTCATTTTTAATAGGTGGTGGACGTGGGGGTTACCAGAGCCCACAAGGCCAGGGCGGACCTGGAGGTTATCAACCCCGCGGTGGTTACAACAACCGCCTAGACTGGGGTCGTGGCCAGGGGGGTCAAGGTGGCCCTGGAGGTGCCCCTCAGCAGGCCGGTGGTGATAGCTTCTGGAGCGCCCGAGGGGGCCAGCCGGGCCAGCAGCAGAGCCAAGGGGACGGCTGGGGCAGGGCAGAGGACTACCGCGGACGTGACGTGCCCCGTGTCGAGCAAGAGGAGGACTGGACAAAACCACTCCCAAGGAATACTCGTCTGGAAAAGTAAGTCTTCTTTTTCAAGTTGTATGTGAGCTAAAAGAATATACAAGAGTGGTTACCATTTTACTGCTGAAGAATTCTAAAGAGATTCTCGACATTTAATAAGGAACTGTCTGTAAGCCTACAGCCCAATTGCATACAATGTGGGGTGCAACATGGCTACAAAGATACATGTACATTACCAAATGCATTCCATTGCATGTATTCTAGTTCAAATAATATTCCTATAGAGTTGCTTGAATAAGACCATAACATAAGGCTGCGACGGGTAGTCGAATGCTCGAGTACCCGCACGGTTGACAACTACTCGGGTACGATTTCTCGTACCCGAATATTCGGCCGCAAAAAAAAAAAAAATTAAAAAAAAAAAATGTCCAGGCCCACGCTTACCCGTGCCAGGGAGAGCGGCAGCCGCTGGCATGGTACCGTCGGTAAAAATGTATCCCAACTCGAGCACTGTCAAACTCACCTTTCAGAAACTGGGACCAAATGTCCAGATTTCTGTTTTGACTTGAAGGAAAATGGATTATTCTGCCATCTTTGGTTTTTAAAACAGCATTGTTTACTGTTATAGTTCTTATTAAATCGGCGCCTTCAACTGCAACTCAAAGTAAAATTGCATGCGTTTTGGGCGAGGGATCTGAGAAACTGCCGAGTGGTATGGTAGTGGCAAAAAAAGTCAAAAAAGTCAAAAAATCAAAAAATTCAAAAAAAATTCAAAAAAATTCAAAAAAATTCAAAAAAATTATAAAAAAACATGGCGTCCGAATACTCGAGTATTCGCCTGTAAGCCTGGGAGTGTACTCGGGTACCTCATTACACTGTTGTGCACAGCCTTACCATAACATAGTTTCGAGAAAATTGGACGGAACTTATCAGGATCTATAATGTGATATATGTTTAGGCATATGATATTTTGATGTGCTCGTTCTTATATGGTTTGTTTGTGTGTTTTCAGTGAACTGTTTGAAATTTGTAACACTGGAATCAACTTTGACAAGTACGCTGACATCCCTGTAGAGGCTACTGGAACTAACTCACCCGCACCCATTGATCAGGTAAGTCATCAAAAGATTTCAAAACGATTTGCTTCCCATGCCCTTTGTACAGAGTCGAACAGCTCCGCATTGATGCCACCAGCATCCCTATTTTTCCTAATTTTTTCCCAATTTTCTTACTCAAAAGGGAGGAAATGTTTTAGATGCCATTTTTTAATTTTATTTTACTCACTAACACCCCTGTATTTGAAATTTACCGGAAGCACCAGTAAATTTTAGATTTTTCAATTTCTCGAAAGCAGAGGTGTTTTAGGGGCTAAATCTTCTGGTGCTTATAATACATTCACAGGGGCATCCAAATATATCAACATTTAAAAGAATTACTTTTTTTCAAAATATTACCAAACTTGTATTACCTCTAACAAGTAATGTTTCCCTTCTTCTTCCTCCTGCAGTTCACTGATATTGACCTAGGTGAGATTGTGCGTAACAACACAGAGCTGTGCAACTACAAGGTCCCCACCCCTGTTCAGAAGTACGCTATCCCCATCATCAAGGAGAAGAGGGATCTTATGGCCTGCGCTCAGACTGGTGAGCTTCCATACAAACAACCTTCTCTCCTCTCCCCTCCCCTCCCCTCCTCTCCCCTCCCCTCCCCTCCTCTCCCCTCCCCTCCTCTCTCTTTTATATAACAAATAAAACTTAATCTTATTAACAAATAATACACAGCATTTTGTTTAGGCATTACTAAAATTACCCACACTCTGTACCTTCAAAACAGTCCAAACACCCTTGGCTACCGTCTTGGGCGTGTTCGACTGTTCTAAAGGTACCTTGTGTGGGTAATTCTTACTAATGCCCTCACTGCTGTGTATTATTTGTATAATAGTAGCTGTGCTATATAAACGAATTTACTATTATTATTGGATTTCATTCATTCATTCATTCAGGTTCTGGAAAGACTGCAGCCTTCCTGCTCCCCATCCTGTCTCAGATCTTTGAGAGTGGACCTCACAAACACTCTGTGGTGAGTTCAAAGTTCATCATGTAACACAAGGGGGGTGTTTCACAAAGATCCCAAGTCGAACTTAACTCTAAGTTGGACTTAAAAATTATGGAGAGCCATTTGTTGTCTTAAAATTAAATGTGTTCAAAAAGCGAAAAATCGATTATTTCAGTTTTTTTTTTAACTCCACATTAAGAACATGAAATCTCCTTGATAATAGAAAATATGAATGGTTTGATTCAACATTTTATGCATTTTAGAATAGCTTTTACAAAATATTTTCAAAGATGCTTACGTCTTTCCATAATTGTTAAGTCCAACTTAGAGATAAATTCAACTGAGGATCTTTGTGAAATACCCCCAGAACGTAGAGGTGTCTCGGTCAGTTTTTAAACACTGGACTGGAGACTGACTTTTCATATCAAACTTGTGAAATATTGTATTGTAATGTTATATTCTTAAAGTCAGTTTATTGACTGATTTAGGTCTATGGAAGCTATCGGTCAAATTTGAAAAATAGAATCATGTATATTGTACTCGATGCCCCCAAATCAAGTTTATAAATTGTCATGAAGATACTATGTAAAATATGACTTTAGTATGTAAGATTTCATCTGTGTTGTGATAGGTATAATGCTAATCCATGCCAAGATTCAGAATGTTACAAAAAATGTTACAAAAGGGAAACAAAATGTTACAAATGGGAAAGATGGGATAATAATAAATGCGCCTCGGAATAGAATTTCTAGATAGACGGCTCTATAGAAATGCCTATTATTATTTATTAACTCACCTTTCAAATTTGTTGTTGTTGTTGCAGAGTGGGTACCGTAAGAAGCAGTACCCTCTTGCCCTGATCCTGTCCCCTACTCGAGAGCTCACATCCCAGATCTACGACGAATCCAGGAAGGTAAAGAACATCGCTTTCAAATTAAAGACACATTTATTCAAAATTGCTTTTCATGATTAACTTACTCTGTTCAGATTGATGTATATTTCATATGTATTGCAATTTGTAGGTTTATTTGTACTTTTTTGTTTAGTTTAATATTTTATTGTTTATCAGTCTATTTTGTCTGTTATAGGCTTAGAGACTTTGGTGGTAAGCGCTTTATAAGTAATGTTTTTATTATTATTAAGTCTAGTTCTTGTACGGATGTAAATTATTTGTGAGCTTGCACTGCAGAATGCATGATTTCTGTTTATAAAGAATAATTCTGACGCCGGTTTGAACATGAGAATTAAGATGATTGCTTACTTGTAGGATCTGCAAAGACATTGTTCTGTCGACACTGCTACAATGAAACCTGTGTTAAATACAGCTCAAGGTAGCTTTAAAAAAAAAGTGGTCTTTATTTCAAGGTTCCTTAGCACAAGTCACAATGAGAAACGCTGTTAGAGGGGGAAAAAGGAGGGGAAAGAAAAGAGCGAGGTAAAGACGTAATTGCGGAAGCAGGTTTGACTTTACTTTGTAACTGTTTGTTCATCACATCCTTTCTTGTAGTTTTCATACCGCTCTCACGTGCGCCCCTGTGTGGTGTATGGAGGAGCCGATATCAAGGGACAGATCAGTGACTTGGAGAGAGGTTGTCATCTTCTGGTCGCTACCCCAGGACGTCTGGTTGACATGCTGGAGAGAGGCAGGATCGGTCTAGAGTACATCAGGTAAGACCTGCCTGCATTCATCTTTCTCTCACAGTAATCTTCTCTTCACCCTCTGACTATACACCGATTCGGTTTGGGGGTTTTATGTACCTGCCCGCCGGTGGCGGCGCTATAACTGGGGGGCTTCTCCGATCCAGCTGCAATGCAATGTAAGCTAGCTAGCTGCAGTCAGACGCCCCCCAGTTATGGCGTCACCTTATGAGGGCGCACTTCCACCAGAAGTCGCCCGAATCGGTGTATACACAGTACATGAATTAGGAAGTGTTATCATGAAAATTAAAACATGTGAACCAGACAGGAAAAATGGTGTTATTTTGGGTTTGGTCTATGAAAGTATGACTTACTCTTTTCATGCTTTTGTAAACTCTGTACATCCATCCATCCATCCATCCTACAGTAAAACGGGTTATGCAGTTTCAAAATGCTCAAGCTAGATAGGGTTAAGTAATTTGTCTTCTCTTTTTGCCATAGGTGGGTCGTTCTTGATGAGGCTGATCGTATGCTTGACATGGGTTTCGAGCCCCAGATCCGTCGCATCGTAGAGGAGGATGCTATGCCCAAGACTGGCGAAAGACAGACACTCATGTTCAGTGCCACCTTCCCCAAGGAAATCCAGGTAAGTTCTAGTCCCACATGCTCATTCTTGTGTCAGTTGCAGATGGTGGCTTGGGCACGTTCATGCTGTTTCATCCCTCACATTTCCAACCACATCTAAGAATAGGATATCTGTTCATTACATTCAGTTAATATTCTTATGAGAGCTGAGATTGGATCAAATATGAAGTGAAGTGACACCTTTGATGTCAATTTATGTTCAGAACTTCACAGAACATGGTACTGTATCGGACACTTGGCCAAATACATTAGACAGGTCTTTTCTGGAACCTTCTTTGGTGTAAGAACAACATCTGAAATTGGTCATGTGGAACTTTTTTAATGACAGAGCCTGGCTTATTACTTCTTTCAGGTACATTCTTCCATAATAGAACTTCTTCTGTTATAAAATAATAATAATAATATGGTTATTAATGTAGCGCCAGTATCCATCAGGTTCTGACGCTCATGGAGCTTTACACATATTACCCTGGTCGTAGCCGAGCTGCCAAAGTAACTAGCGCTCAAGCATAAAAGGTACCCATTTACATCTGGGTGGAGAGTGGCACATGTAGATTAACATCTTACCAACGAACATTGGTGCTGCGGCAGGACTTGAATCCTGTACCTTGTGATCTGCAGTCGGGTGACTTATCCACTTGTCCACAACACCTCTGTTATAAGAACATCCATAATATAATTTGTGGACTTGTTTCATAATTCCAGGGGGGTGTTTCACAAAGATCCTAAGTTGAACTCATCTTTAAGGATTTTCTATTATCAAGAAGATTTCATGTTCTTGATGTGGAATTTATAAAAAGTCTAAAATATTTATTTTAAGGCTACAAATGGCTTCCATAACTTTTAAGTCCAACAGAGTTAAGTTTGACTTAGAATCTTTGTGAAACACCCCCTGGTTATTACCTTTTCCTGCTTGAAATCCATGCTCCCTCCATACCACCTAAGAACGTCCATCTTTAATGTATCCTGTTGGCTTCTGTCTTTCTCCAGGTCCTGGCTCGTGACTTCTTGAAGGACTACATCTTCTTGGCAGTGGGCCGCGTTGGTAGCACCAGCAGCAACATCACCCAGAAGATCGTCTGGGTTGAAGAGCAGGACAAGAGATCCTTCCTCCTCGACTTGATCTCAGCGGCAGGTTAGTTGATAAAATGCAACGATTACATACCTGCCAACCCTTACGAATAATCCAGAATATTCGTTTTTTCTGGATTTCTAGGACCTGAAAATTCGGAATATTCTGATTTTTTAATAATTTCTTTTGTGTGTGTGTGTGCTTAAGCCAATTAACCTCGTCTTTTCATGTGCTACGATTTGAGAGTTCACGTATTGTGTGGCATTGAATGGCTGCATGATTGAGCTGCGAATTTGTATTCGCTTTTTGGTACAGGTTTACAGAGTATTGCCAGTTACACTGCCGTTGCAAGTGCGATTTCTTATTTTCAAATGTTGGCAGGTACGCGATAATAGAGTCCAAAAGGTTCATTCTCATACATTAACTGCCTCAAAAATGCCATGAATGCTAAGCTATGAGTTTGGGCAGTGTGTCCCATATGAAATACATTTTTTATCCCATTTTTTTCATCCAATCATAAATATAACTTGATAAGACCATTCACTTTAAGTTCTTCCTGGTATCACTACCATTGTATTGTCAGTATTGGTATCAAGAGATTTACATTTTTTGAATGAATCAAATGAAGAGGGACACATTAAATAGAACCTCATGAAGAGAGATTCAATTTCTATTGTACAAGCAAGATTTTATCCCTTGTTATATTTGGTGTTTTTCATGGTTTTTACTAGAGCTCTTATTCAGTACTCGAGAGCACCTTGTAAGAGCTTGACAGAGCTACATTGCTCACAACACTTTTGTACTTTCTTTTTATTAATGGAACAATTTGTCTCTTTTTACCATCATTCTGGTAGGTGCGGACTCACTGACCCTGGTCTTTGTGGAGACCAAGAAGGGAGCTGACTCTCTGGAGGAGTTCCTCTTCCGTGAGAAGTTCCAGGCCACCAGTATCCATGGAGATCGCTCGCAACGTGAGCGTGAGGATGCCCTCAAGACCTTCCGTACCGGTCGTACTCCAATCCTCGTCGCCACAGCTGTAAGTTTAAGCTCCTCCTGCCTTTTTAAACGTTTATTTTAGAGGTGTGAAAAATCATTAGGGCGCTTTAGCAACGAGAGGCAAAGAGGATGGGAGAATTCACTCAACTGAGATCAAATAATGTATGCAGTTCGGATTCTGTCTATTGAAATACTATTATTCTTATCCGGTGCATTAAATTTGGTTACATTACGAAAATGATCTATTGTACGGCGATACAATTCTTCCGTCAAGTTTAGGGAATGAACGCTATTATGGCTGAAAACGGTCGTGAAATCAATAAAGACAGAGAAAATTCTGGTAAAGCACTCTATATACAGGTTACAAATGAAGACGGGAGCATAGTACAGGACGATCTCGGTTGAGTGATTTATCCCGTCGTCTTTGCCTTTCGTCGCGTTGCTAAAGCGCCCTACTACTAAAACAAACTTTGGAACTTTTAAGCCTTGCTCACACAGGATATGTTAACCCTTACTGTACTGGGCTATTTTGAGCTCCCTCTGACTGGGGGGGGGGGGGGGGCCTGGGAGGCCCCCCCCCCCCCCTATGATCTCGGCCGTTGATTGTCCGATGAACACGAAAATTTGCATGTTTGTAGATATTTACGTAAGGAACAAGATGGTATAATTAGTTTTTTCCGAATATGCAAATTTTTGTCGTTGGCCTAATTAATTATGCAAAATGCGCTAATTTTATGCATTTTACAGAAAACGTGTCAAACTCCACTTTTTGAATGTTGAAACTCATTATTCATATGAAACTTCTTTTCTTACACAAAAAAGTTATTTTAATGTAATTAATAATGATAATTTATGCAAATTTTGATGCGATTTTTATTTTTTGTTTGTTTTTTTGATGACATGCGCATACTAATTGTTATGTACCGCCTTACAGGTATATCCGATTTCGACGAAAATGGGATCAAAATGTGCGTAAGACTTGAGGGGAAAAAGTCATGAAGCGACAATTCAAAATTCCAAGCGGTTGCGGCGCAATCTCCGAAAATGTCGAGGTGGGGGCCTCCCAGGCCCCCCCCCCCCCCCCCCCCAGTACAGTAAGGGTTAACGTAAACTCATAAATTTTCGTGACATGAAATGTTGACTGACATCCCTGAACATTTCAGGCCCATGAAGGTTTCTGATTTTACAGCCAATTGGGTATTTGAGAAAGGAACTGTCGCATAATGCAGTTTTATAACACAGTGGTCAGTATGCCTAGGGGCTTTTGTTGCATGCAGGTACTTTTTTTTCCATTTGCCATTCGCTTCTACGTAAAATGGGTAGTTGTTTTAGGATTTTCTAAGTGCAAATGAGATTTGGAGTGTTTAACTTACATGTCCAAACATTTTAATTTGTTTTTGTTAAAGGTGGCTGCCCGTGGTCTTGACATCTACAATGTGAAGCACGTCATCAACTTTGATCTGCCAACAGACATCGAGGAGTACGTTCATCGAATCGGCCGTACTGGACGTGTCGGCAACGTTGGTATGTAAAGCAATGGATTGGCTGGCCATTACAGCAGCATCCTTATCCAGAAGTGTCCTCTTCTCAATGTATTTCTTCAACATTGTTTTGCTATTGTCATCCATTTTTCATGAAGCTTACTTTGTCAGCTGATAATAATTTATGATGTATCTATTGACCATCTACTATCAAATCAAATTTTAAGGCTACAAATGGCCCCCCATAATTTGTAAGTCCAACTTAGAGTTAAGTTGAACTTGGGTTCTTTGTGAAACACCCCCCATTTAGAACTATCCCATGAAATACACTGGGCCATGATAACAGTTTTGCTGGAGGGCAATAATGCGTTGTGTGATATGCAGTATACAGGAACAGAATATCATTTTTATTTTTGTTTGGCATTATTTTGGCATTATCATCCAACCCAATCCAATCCAGGATTTATAAAGCACCAATATCTAGTTGCCTAATCAAAGGCGTTCTCTTCATTGATTGATATTTACTTATTAATTCACCCTTTCAAATGCAGGTCTTGCCACATCTTTCTTCAACGAGAAGAACCGTAACATCTCTCGTGACCTAGCTGATCTGATGATTGAAGCTAAGCAGGAAGTACCAAGCTGGCTCGAGGCTCTCGCTAGCGAGTCCAAGAACAGCGGAGGATCCTCCCGACGTGGACGCAACAGGTATGCCAACCAGTCTTAGTTCAACATAATTCTTTCTCTTTGCCGGAGCTCTTAGGATTTGATGTTTTTTATTTACTCACAATGGTATTCAAGTATTTTTTTTACCAGAGCTAAATTGCTCACTAATAACATGTATTTCTTGTTGTGTACTATCAACCTAGCAATAATTGCGACATGAACTTCGCAAAATTGCAAAACTTCAGTGTTTTGTTAGCTATCAACTCTTTAACCAATCATAAACCCTTCAACCAATTTCCACATGCAACAGGTACACTGGAGGGTTTGGCTCACGTGATTACCGTCAAGTCAGTAACCGTGGACGCGGAGGAGGAAGCGGCGGAGTCTCTGGAGGCTTTGGCGGTCACCAGTCGTCAGGCGGACATGGCGCCCCTGGCTACCAGCCCCATTACGGAGGCAACTACGGAGGCAGCTATAACCAGTCCAGCGGCGGCGGCGGCGGAAGTGGTCAGGACTGGTGGGGCAACTAGACAACGCCCAACAACAAGGAGGGATTTTGGAGCCTGATACTACGGGGCAAGTATCTTTGTGATGTTGTTCTACAGAAGATGGTTCTACATGTGGAGGCTAGCTAAGGCAATCTGCCCTTAGCTCGCCTTACGTTAGTATTATTTGTTGGTATATATATTATCTTGTATATTACCTTGTTTAAGATGCAGCCTTAGGCTCCTGTAGGTTAGTCGTTTCATTTCCTCATCTTGGAAACTAGAGATTCTTGTGAATTCTTTCTGCACAAATAATTTGTGGTCTTCTTAATCTCCTAACTAACTGTTCATATATTGCCTAGGAATAGTATAGGAATAATTTGTGGCTGTGACATTTATATTGATAGTTGCAGCCTATCGCTTGTACAAATGAAAATTGGAAACTGAACTACGATGTGGATGAGGCTTTATTATTTCCTTGATGTTGGTCCAGACTAGGTCATGAAAAGCAAACAAACCCTTTCAGAGGCGGAGGGAGGACAAACAAAAAAAATTGAAAATAAACTGCATAAATGTGGAAACTGCTCAAAACATTCACCTAGTTCATATTGCACTCTGTGAGACTAAAGCACACAAACAGTTTGTTTGTTGTGATACTGAGGTAACCAGAGTGCACTATGAAACGGTGAGATGAGGTGTGTATCTCATCTCCAGATCAGAGGCTATATTTTAGATGCGAGGAAGTGTATTGACCTATTCTCATTATATCTAACATAAGTATAGTTTTTGTGTTTTTGTTGTTGCATCACATTGTTGTAGGATGCTGTAGACATTTGTTGTTTAAAATACATGATTTTTATAACGTAATACAAAGCAAAGTAACCACATAAGTCAAACATTTTAATGAGAAAAACAAAGCATCGAACAATGTTTAACTTTACATTAAGAAAACCTAAATATGGACATTTTAACTATATACATGTAAATTGCTTTGTACTGTATTTTCATGCATGCATCCATTATATGCTGCCTGGAAATAATCAGAGAGTCCATCATGCATTAAAATGTAACTTAATTTCCTTTAAAGTTGGATTCTTTTGTATAACTTGCAACAAAGGACTATTGGATCTTATTTCGGTTGTGATGAGGTCCCAAGAATAACCTTTATTTATAGCATCCTACTTGCTATGAGTATAACTATAGATTGCATGTGCAGTCCTTTCTTCTATTCAAGAGAGGTAACAGTGAGCCTTGAATGATGAGTATCTGATTTTAAAAGCACTGTTTCTCTCACTTTTATTGTATTTTGATTGTTTTCTTGATAAAAGTTGATGCTCAGATGACAGATTGTATCATCATCGAGACTTGATTGTTAGTCGTACAATGTACTCTGAATATATGGATGTGTATTTTAGATGCTTAGAACTTGTTGAGATAAAAATTGTTGTGAATGCTTGGAATTTTTTTTTTTCTCACTTGAAGTATGTATTTAAGCGTAGAATAGTATGAATTCTGTTGTTCCATACTTACAATTGTTCAAAAAATATTGTCGGTCAGTTCTTTTTTTATATGAAAAGAGCAGGTTATATATTTAAAGAACATAGGAGAGATGGTGAACTTTTTGAAAAATAATTTGGCACTTACAGAAGAGGAACAGATGCCAGCCATGTCACAAATGTGAAAAGATTAGTCTAAAGCTTCCTAAATTCATTACCCATGTTATTATGCAACTCTATTCCTTGTTTTACTCTTGTACCTGTGGAAGTTATAATAGATGTTGCTCCTAACAGGCATTAGAAATAATAGAGTGGTATGTATTTTTCTTTATTTAAAAAAACAAGTGTTACTTGAAGCGTAGCTAGCGTACATGTATAGGATGGCATCTGTTCCCATAAAAATATAAAACGTTAAGAAGTTCACTGTTTCTTCAAGTTATAACCTGCTGTGTCAACATCTGAAGAGTGTATCAGCATACCTGTGTCTGTACTGGATGAAGTCATTTTGGAGAAGGAAAGTAATCCAAATTATTCTTCTTGTTTTTTTTCTCCATTTTTTGAGGGACATTTGAAAAAACCAAAGATCCATTTTGTAAACATGAGATGAATAACCAAGAAGCATTGATCAGCGGAATTGTGATCATATTTTACCATTGTTATTATTATGCAGGGATTAAACCTAACCGATTCTCCACACTATCTTCTGCCCGGTGATCTATTGTGGTTTCTAAACTTTGTTTTCATAACACATCAGTCTATACATGATTGATGGAAGAAAGAAAGCACAATGGATCATTATGTATTTGTTTCTCATATTCTGATATGTATTGGTTTTAACTGTGCAATTGGGATCTCGCATACCAGAGCCATAGCAGGGGGTTCAAATGTCATTGATCCCCCCCCCCCCCCCCTCCATTTCCATCTTATACTTTGAACTCCGTCCCAACCATCGTCATTATTTTATTCCTTTAGAAACCTCCATCCCCTGTGTGTTATGGCTCTGGATGCGTATATGAATCAGATAAATTTGTGGAGTAATTACATCATTTTTTGTGACGATTGAAAACAGAAAGTATGTGTTGTCAGAGGAGAGTGCCAAAAACTCTCTTTAAAGTATCATAAACGATTCTCCTGTGTTTACTATGTACTATTTCAACTGTTTGCATTGCAAACTATTGCTTTGTAAGTTATTTATACAGGTAATAGATTTTACCATCAGATTATTCATACTGACTTTGATGTGCACAACATCATGTTCTATACATCTTTGAAAATCTGGTAGTAATTTCTATTCCTGCAATCTCAACTTTAACAATAGTTATTTAAATATAAAAGGCATGTTTATTAACATGCTTTTGAGTATGTATCCTGCATATTCAAACATATCTTGTCAAAAAATGAAGTATTATTATGTTCATTCATAACTACGTATTATTATTTTTTGCCAGCCAAACTTGAACCGTGTTTGCTGCATGCATATAGCATGCTAGCAGAGCAGTTTCTAGTCTCCTTCATAACTGACTATATTTTTTTATGTTTGTATGTGCGTCATTAAAGAGTTTCGGTTCTCTTTGTGAACAATATTGGAAGAGATGATTGGAAATTTCTCCTTTATTTTGAGCAGGCCTCATGCCCAGTCAACAACATAACAGCGATGAGTCTCTATTATTCTAACTTTTCATGGGGAATTTTTTTCTTCTACCCCTCATTCTAGCAGAATGCGGCAGCGCTTTGAAGAACACCATTACTATAATGCATGTAAAAAGAGGAAAGATAGCGGGAGTGTTCTTGCGATATTTACAGTATTTTCTGCTCCGCGAAAATGAATTTGTCTAATGATGAGGGGTTTTTTCTTTTTTAATGTGTGCTATGGAGAATGAATGAAGATTGCCTTTGAGGGAAGCTGTAATTCGGCAAAGTTTTATAAAAATTCATGAAAATTATGTTTTCCCCATTTTTTATGGGAAAATGCCCTAGCCTCGGTCTAGTCTGAGTCTTAATTCTTGTTTATATAAATCATGCTGCTGTTGCATGATATCAAAATGAAAGAAGAATACAAGCTTTCTAAGTTTCTATTTATTAAACTAGTGCCTTTTTGGAATATGGATGATTTTGGGGTTATGTGACATACAAAAAAAACATTCCACCATTATGAATATAAGCATGTATGTAGTCGACCATTTTGCCAGGGTCCTGATGAAGATGTGATGAGATGAAAAAATAACTTGTATATTTAAATAACTTTGTATACATAAAAGAAGCTTACATATTCTTCTGTGTGAACTTGATATTTAAAGAGAAAAACATAAACTTTTACCTTATGACAGCTTTCATGAAATAAAACGTTTTTATTATTCTTTCAAAACTTGCTAGGTACTACTACATGTGTATGCTAGATAAATGTTTCAGATAAAGTAGTTCCACAAACAATCTAATTTTTAGTTGTTAATCTAATGACAACTGCTTTTGTTATGAATCAACTCCAGAAAATATTTTTTTTGTTAAACAATTTTTTGTAAAAACAATGTGCTTCATCATGGCTATTGGACAGACTTGAGAACAAGCATTAAACATTGTTATTACCATTAGTAGCAGCATTTGGCGGTAAAATAGGAAAGAGTCGGCATATGCTAGAGCCAACAGCATGCTTGTACGAAGAGAGTACATTGCAGCGGTGCCAGATTGCGTTGCGCAGTTTACTTGTATAAGTATGGCTACGGTCGGCATGTCCATTTCACTGTTCGAAACGTCCAGTAAGTGCGAAACTGCGCTTGTGTCCCTTCCTCACGCACTCACTGATACAATATATTACGTAACTTGTCAACTCTTTATTTGCTTTGGTTAACTAATCGAACATAAAGTGAATTGCCACATTTTACTTTTTTTTGACAAGTACAAAGTGGCAGTCAGAAGATTTCACTCCGTGGCAGATAAAAGAGTTACACAATATGTATTTGTTTACCCAAACCATCTCAATTTGTCTTTTCTTGGTTCTATTTTCAAAACAAGAAGTCTACTAACTATAAGATTTAATCTTGATTGTCTAACTTATGTCTGTGAGATATGTTAAAGAATCATTTCCCACCAAAAAGCTATTTTTGTATCGACTATATACCGCTAGGTCTCACTTTGAAGAGGGAGTGGAATTGGAGAAGTATTATATTCAGATCAAATGCACTCGTGTAAATAGTATTGAAGAGAGTGAGAGAGAGAGGAAGACCTGTATTAAGGTCGGTTTCATATTGTGATCAGATGCGTCTGAACTGAGATATATAGTACTGCATGGAGGTTGTTGATTGTTACAAATATCAACTACTTTTCTGTATTCAAACATTCCTTCTTTTTCTGTTCTACTTCTTTAATTGTCACTTTTCTCATTTCATTACTTGAAGTTGTGAACAGCAGTTTATAATGTAGACTGTCTTGTACATGTATGTTAAGTTGGTTCTAATGATTGATAATAATACATGTAATAATCATTGTTTTTCTATTAGCACATAATTATGTCATTACATAAGATCTCTGTGTGCTAGTTAGTTTAATTTTTCATGTTCTTCCTTCTATTGGCATATCAAGTAAGATAAAAAAGTGTGATCAATACTTTACTTATAGAACAATGCTTAAAATTACCATTGAAGAAAATTTGTGTTGGATTATTACACCGATAAACATACGTTAATGCGTTCACACTGTTAACTAAGTTGTGTGAACTAGCCTAATCTAGTGGGAACAAACCCTTGCATTATGATTGTGTTTGAGTGAGTTTGTGTATTATGTTCTCTTTCTGGTGTGTGTGTGTGGGTGGTTGACAATATTAATGTGCCATTTCAGCCTTATAACTCCTTGTCTAGCCCAAGTGCTACGCTGGTTTTTTTTTTTCTCTCTACGTACTCTAGGTTAATTTATGAAAACTTTCTTGGACATTGTTTTTGTTTTTCAATCAGGCTTGAATTGTAAAAACACTTCTTTTTAATATTTCCCTTTTTCATGAAATGAATCGCAAGAAAAGGTATGCAGGGTTCTAACTAAATGCCAAATTGCCAATAACAGCCATTTTTGTAATCGGACTACTGGTTTTTCATTTTGTTGTGATGTTTTTGTATTTGTGTGATGATGTGCAAATGACAGTAATTTGAAAGCTGCTGTTCACACGAATCGTAAATGTTGAATTCTGCCATAGAGTTTCAACATGAACTGCTATAGCCTACTATTGCAATATGTATATGTAAGCCTATATTTACTCATTAGCTCAACAGTATTTATATATTTGGTTAAAAAAAGTTCAGGTATTCAGTAAATTTATCAGATACATGTAGTTTCCTGTCATGAATTTGGACACCTTGTTTACTTATAACTCGTGCAATGAGTGTCCAGATTATTATCTTACTGGTAGCATCTCTTCACCAAATACATGCACATTTAAAAGTATGACCTGTTTTAAGGTATTGAGAAATCATTCAATATTCTTGTAGTGTCAGACAAAGATCCGGCAATCTTAGAATGGCTGATATTTTTATTAATTCTCGTTTAGGAAATTAGGGCATAGTCTCACAAAAGTATGACAAGTACAAGTTCGCCGACATCCTACTGAAAAACACATATTTGAATGGAATGTCGCCGAACATGTACTTGTGACGGTTACATGGAACTCTGCTCTGGGCTGGGCTTGGGAATAGGAGTTTGCTTTGTAGTAAGTAAATCATGTTGAAGGCATGAATATCGTGCCTTACATTGTTTCCTGCTGCTCTGTAGCTTATTCATACTTGCCAAGGGGCTGATGTTCTTGGTAAACCTTAGTAGGGGGTTCAATTAAGATGTCTATTTTCTGTCTATTTATAAGTACTTATGTTTCAAGGTAGACTATTTAATTCTTATAACTTATCTATGCCGAACACTTGAAAGAGTGGTTAAGCGCTTATTAATCATGCCCCTTCTCCTTATTAGAACTTGGTTGGTAAAGGTATTCAAAGAAATTTATGGTATACTATATGGGGAATGGACATTTCATTGAAGGGCATTGAGCAATAATCATGCCATATCATTTGTTAATATTTCTTAATCTTCGTTATTGCTTAAATTGGTAATTGAAAACTGGAAATTTTCCATAGTGTATTACAACACAACAACACATTTAGAAACTGAAGCATGCCAGTGGGAAATAATAGATGCAAATAATTATCTTCTTTTGCTTTAAAATCAAGTGTTTCATATGTTTATGAGAGAGAAAGGGAGATATTCCTCAGAGTTTATATTTTTCTATCTAATTATATATCTTTGCTACATAAAGTTGGGCAGCAGAGGGCAGCAAAATGTGTTAATAGAAAAATAAATGGCGTTGGTTAATCTATGGTACTATCTATATGCCTTAATCATTCAGAATTGTTTTGAATGTTCCGCAGTAAGTTCAACCGCACCTGAGCTATTTAGGGCTAGCTGATCATGTATTTGCTATGCACAGCACCAGCAACTTGAGGTGGTGTGCATAGTGAATACATAACCAGCTGACTCTGCGCAGCCAAGGTGCGCATGAACATTACTTCCAGAACATCATGAAATCATTTTGAGTTTCATGTTAGTACTCCAAAGAAATTTGTAAAATTGAGTTGTTGAGATTGGGTTAACATCTGACTAATTTTTTAACTGGGGGGGGGGGGGGGGGGGGGGGGGGGCGAGAAAAGGGTAGACCTAAAACCTAGCCCTAAATGTACATCATTTGGCCATAACATTCTCTTTCTGGGTACATGTACATTGTAAGTTATACAAAATCATCAGGGAAAACTTGATGGGAATTTAATGTCGAACCATTTTTTTATTTATTATATCGGTGAGTGGCGTGCGTGGGGCAGTAGCGTGATGCGCGCAATAATTTTTGTAAAGGACCGAGACTTGTCGCATGAGGCCTGCGGTAAATGAGGAGAAGTCACATTGAGATTTGTATCTTGCTGTGAAAAAAAATACTGTAACCTTAAAAAAGAAACAACTTCAACAACACTCTACCAAGAATATCCAATCTTGTTTTGTGATCAAATCTTTATTTTTTTTTCATGTGTTTAATGATGTATTTTATATACTTCATAGCCTTACATTATGAAATGTTTGTTTAAAACAATTGTCATGAATAAAACTTTCAAGGATTTTTTTTAAAATTTAGGTCTGCCAGTGCTAAAGTATATGCCAGTATTTTGGGCTTATGGGAAGTTAATTCTGCTGAGAGCAAGAAGGGAATTGAATACTTATAAAAAGAAATATATTAATCCCCTTCTTGCCCTCAGGAAATTAATTAATTAAACTTGGAATTACCTTTAATTCTCCAAAATGGATGAAAAGAAACTGCCATGGTAGTTTTATGTCACTTGTCTTCATCATTGTCGATTTGAGACAACATTCAATTCTGTTTTCATCAAAGTCTTTACACTTTATGTTGTTTACCAACATCTAATACCAAGGCTCTGGTTCATTTAATAAAAAATCACAACTTTTTGACTTTTTAAAATAGTTTTTTTTGGGGGGGGAGGGGGTATATGGGAGTGAAACATCTAAAGTGTCATGATTTCTCACTCACACACTGAAACGAAGCATTATAAAAGTGGCCTCAACCAGTGATAATTTCTATTTTTATATTTATTGACATCTGTAACTCGTGACATTCATGAATGGAGCAACATTGCGTGTCTTGACAGCGACAGCTAGGCATCAAATTTGAACTTGCAGAAATAGAGTAAACTGATGAAAAATAATGGGAATATCTTTGAAAAATAATTCCTTTTTCCTATAAATTCAATTTGTTACTCATTTGTAAAGGAAAGTAACAATAGTGTTCTTTTTTTTACCAGATTGTATTTTGGGTTGGCAGGGGAAGGGATTCCATTATAATATCATTTCATTGAGCCATAGTCAAGGCACGCAATGGCACAGGTGCTTGCTTCAAAACCTTTTTGTGTAAATCATTTCCTTGTCTGGTAGCCTATATTGAAAACAAGGACCGTTTTCATACACTATACATTATCAAACTGTTTTTGTAACTTATTATATTCATAACACAGGTGTGTGAAAAAGAAAAAAAACTGACGACGACGAAGAAGAGGAAGAAAAAGAAGACAAACCTAAAATTGAATGATTCTTTGAACTATTCAGTGCAAGTTGTGGGACAACAGACTTATAATATGGTAGTTGAACATTTTTTGAAAATGATGAAAAAAAATGCATTGTTGACGTATGTTGCTGTTGTCGCTGGTATTTACGAGTTTTAAAAGTTAATAATTACGTCGTACCAAGTTTAATATATTGCAGTTAAAGACATAACATCAGTATTCAATCGGTCGGAGAAAGTGAAAGATTTCTGTCTATGAACAGATTGTATATCAAACCTCTTATAATCATCTTTGATTTGATAACAAAACAAACTCATGATAATGATTATATACTAAATTTTGGTTTGAATTATAACAGAGAAAAGAAATTTTGTAAAGAAATCAACAGTTGTGATACAAGAGGATTATATCTTTATGTCTTATCCAACCTTGTGAATAACTGGCCCCTGTTTAACCCATGTCAAAAAAGGAATTACATGGTGATAATCATTGCATTGGAATTGAAGGATCTTTTTCATGTTCTAATGATTGAGAAAATGTTATATAGGTTGAACCTGATTAAAGCATTTACATTTGGAAGATATCCTCGCTGTTGGCGGGAAAACCATGCAAAACCTATCCACCATTTCTTTCTAATGTTTTACGATGCGGAGGTTTGCAAAAATCCAAATTGTTCAACTTCAACAGTTCTAAAGACTAATATTAAGATAACACTTTGGAAATGTGTTGTATGGAGTTGTAAAATCATGAAGATGTGTATTTTTAGGAGGAAAGTGTGATCAAAATATTGTTACAGAAGTTTATTATAGCCTTTCCCATGTTGAGGCAAATGAATACAAAGTCTTTATATTTTGATCCTTCATGTCAAATATGGAACAATTTAAAAGAAAAATGAGGGAACATCACAGTTGATGCTTGGTACGACAGGTAATTTCTGTTCTTGTTACAATAAAAGCATTAAAAAATATATAATCGTTTGTGTATTTCTTTAATGTGTTGTTTGCATTGAACAGGATCGCAACTACTTAAAAAAAATCAACCCAAGACAATTTGAATAGCGCGAACATGACGGTGACGTTTTAAAAGATAAAGTTCAGTTCTGGTCATCCGATTGCATTGTGAAAGAAAAGTTGAGAGATAATGCACGTGTCGCGCACGTGTGTGTAGTCCCATATACATCTTTCTGTGTACAGTGATTCTAACTTTATGAAGACTTGGCCAAATTTCTTATCATTTTGATGATTGCAGAACCTTGCAGTACATCTATGCTAGATGATCAACCTTTTCTGATCGATTTCACAATGTTTCTTTCACAATGCAATCGCATGACCATAACTGGTCTTTAGCTTTAAGTAATCCAAACATGATTTCTATGGGATATAAACTAGGGTATTGAAATTGCCTGAGTTGATTTATCAAAAGTAGTTGCGATCGTGTTACTGGAACCTGGTACATAATTGTATTTGAATCCTATCAGTAGCAGTAGAGATCTAGACCATTCATGAAATGACTTTCAAAAACAAGGGAAATTGAAAGTTTAGATGGAAATTGAGAATGATTTGAATGTAAAGGAGAGGGAGTGTGTGTGTGTGTGTGTGTGAGAGGAAGAGAGAGAAGGAAAAGGGCTGTTGGGAGGAAGTCTATACAATGAGAGGCAATTTTAAAAATGAAAAGGAAGGATTATAGAAAGAAAAATGAGAAAGCAAAATCAGTTGAGCTCTGATCATGCGATTGTATTGTGAAAGAAACATGGAATCATAAAGATAACAGTGATCATAGTAAACGGAATCGTCTCGAGGGAACACCCTCACGTTCAAAATTGAATACAACGATATATTATCAATCATAAAAATACAACGAATGTCAATCATCAAAAATCAAATACAAGAATGATCGTTAATTAGCTCAGCAAAGCGTTCAATAAGATAAAGAAATCATAATCAAACCAAATCAGCATTGACGAGGTCAGACAATGACGATGGCGACGGAGACGTAGATGGTGATGATGAAGACAGCGGCGATGACGGATAGGAAGACTATGAAGAAGCGAAGGTCTCTGGTGATGGTGATGAGACGATCAATTGATGAGTGCGATGATAGTCATGCAGATAATGTTGATGGTGTGGTGTTGACGACACTCTTATTTCCACGGAGTCAAATTTCACTCTAAATGGCGTCAGCTGGGAGTCAACTCTATTCCTAGTTAAAGTGACACGGATTCCGAATCAATTTGACTCGGATTGTGTGGCATCAGCTGAGAATTGACTCAATTCAGAGTCAAGATGACTCCTTTTCCGTGTCAGTTTAACTAGGAATAGAGTTGACTCCCAGCTGACGCCATTCAGAGTGAAATTTGACTCCGTGGAAATAAGAGTGGATGATCATCCATTGTGTTAATGGATGATGGCGATCAAAAAGACAGTGGTGGTCCCCCCCCCCCCCCCCCCCCAAAAAAAAAGAGAGAGAAAGAGAAGACAAAAAGTAAGAGGACGTACATGTAGGAAGAAAAAGGAAAAAGGAGTCGAAAACGGTACAACGTCTTCTTTCTCTAATAATTTAATGATACGTCTAAGCTTCCGCGCTTCGCGCGGGAGGGGGACTGAATACAGATAAGGATTAAGAGTCGAGAAAGGTACAACGAATCGTCTTCTTTCTCTAATAATTTAATGAAACGTCAAAGCTTCGCGCGAGAGGGGGGGGGGGGCAAAATTCAGACAAGGATTAAGAGTCGAGAACGGTACTTTGAGTCGTCTTCTTTCTCTAATAAATTAATGAAACGTCAAAGCGAATCATATCTCAGACTTTATTTCCCCCATCACAAGCGTGGTGAGGAGGGCCAAGAACATATCACTGCAAGTATTCCACCATAATATAGAGCTGTTAGGAAAGGAACGAGGAGTACATCACACAATCTTTATTCACCCATTTTTTTATGTGAAGGTGGAATGAATGCATCGCATTATCTTTATTCTTTCTCTGGTGAAAGAGTGGAGGAACATATACCACACAAATGTTATTCCCCCACTGTAATTCATATTAACAGGGGAGAGGAACTCATCAAACTATTCTTATTACTCCACTGTTGATGGAAAATAGGACTATATAACGCATCATACAATTGGTATTCCTCCACTGTTGAGGAAAGAGCAGAGGAACGCATCACCAAATTTTCATTCCTGCACTGTTGATAGAGGATGGGAGGAGCGCATCATACAATTTTTATTTCTCCATTGTTGGTGGAAAGACCAGACGAACGCATCACACAATCTTAAATCCCCCACTGTTGAAGCAAAGACTGGAAGAACATATCACACAAAGATTATTATTATTATACAATTTGTATTCCTCCTCCATAGGTGAAAAGAGCAAGGAACGCATCACACAATCTTTATTACCCCGCTCGTTGGGGAACGCATCATACAATTTGAATTCCTCCGCCGTTGATGGAAAGAGGGGAGGAACTCTAAACATAATTTGTATTCTTCCACTGCGGTTGAAAGATGGGAGTTACGCATCACAAAATTGTCATTCCTCCGCTGTTCATGGAAGGAGCTGAGGAATATATCACACAATTTTCATTTCTCCATCATTTTGTAGAAAGAGTAGACAAACGCATCATCCAATTTGTAAGTGAAGGGGCCCCCTAGCCTTCAAATAAAAAATCATAATTATAATCCTTTTTTTTTTTGTCTGATGAAAGAGTGAAGGAACATCTGTTGATGGAAAGAGTGGAGGAATATATCACAACATTTTCTTTCCCCTATTGTTGCTGAAAAAGCAGAGGAACGCATCACACAATTTCTATTCCTCTAATGTTGATGGAAAGAGCGGAGGAATGTATCACAACAATTTAATTCCTCTGCTGCTGATGGACAGATGGGACAAGCGCATCACACAATCTTTTATTCCCCCATTGTTGGTGGAAAAAGCAGACAAACGCATCACACAATCTTTTATTCCCCCATTGTTGGTGGAAAAAGCAGACAAACGCATCACACAATCTTTTATTCCCCCATTGTTGGTGGAAAAAGCAGACAAACGCATCACACAATCTTTTATTCCCCCATTTTTCAGTGAACGGGAAAAGAACGCATGGCATAAATTCTTTTTCTGATGAAAGAGTGGAGGAACGCATTACACAATCTTTATTCCCCACTTTTGATGTGAAGAGGGGAGAACCATATCATGACATTTTTATTTCTACATTATCGCAGAAAGAGCAGAAGACACAATCTTTAGTCCCACATTTTTGAAGGGGAAAAGGGATGGGACGCATTACACAAACGTTATTCCCCAATTTTGATGAAAAGAGGGGAGGAACGCATCACACAATTTTCCTTCCTCCATTGTTGCGGAAAGAGCCGCAGAGGAATATATCACAATCTTTTTTCACCATTATCTAATATGTGAAGGGGAACATTACAACAAGTTAATACGCGTCAGGGGACAAAACCTAATGAGGTATGACGTATTTGTTTTCATTTACATACAGCCAATCAGAGCCCATTGGTGGTACTGATTAATGAATATTCATTTCACTATCACGAGTTGACCTTATTCGCATACGCGCAATGTAAAACAGATTAAACCAATTAGCGCGTAGTGTGCACATTGCATACGCGCGCGCCAGTCGTTGAGAGCCGTTGGGAGGTCATAAGGAATGAATATTTATGAAGTGATCACGCGCTAACCTTATGCGACATCATACTCTAACGATAGTTATCCAATCAGCATCGCGTATTACAATTGTTGCACGCGCATGCTATTGTGTGTACACCTATGGCATGGGCAAAATGGCCTTGCTGGCTAGTCGGATTGACAAGGTTTATGAATATTGACAAGGTACCTATGGCGAATTTTTGCAAATTGCCACGAAATTTCTCATGAATATGCATAAGGATCTGTTGCAACTACCTATGTAGGTTTTTTTGTGAATGAACAACTTGTTGACAGTGAAACGCCCCGCTAAAGTTGGAAATCCGGTTGGAAATATTCCACCTCGCGTCAATGTGAAAACGCGTGTTGTGGCAGGCTAATTGCCCCAGAAAGTGCCCTGTAAGCTATTTTTCAACTCGAAAGGTACCTATGTAAAATTTTCACAAAAGTAGACAAATTTGGCATCTACAGCAAGTCTTATACCTGAATTTTTATTAAAATCGGGTTCTTTTGTACATCAAGATATATTCGGGGAGATATGAGCTCGTAAAATGGACAGTGTGTGTAAAAGCCCATACCTGTTTGTGCGCCCCTTTTGTGGTGCGTTTTGAATACGCTTGGCCTCTATGGAGATGTCCCTCAACTTATTGTAATGAGGAGTGCATTAGTCTAGATACTATTTCTCTGATGAAAGAGTGGAGGAACATACAACACAATCTTCATTTCACCACTGTGAACAGGGCAGAGGAATGTATCAAACAATTTGTATCACTCCACTGTTGACGGAAAGAGCAGAGGAAAGTATCCCAGAATAATTATTTCCCACTTTTGATAGGAAGACGGGAGGGACACATCCCGGGACACATCACAAAAGTGTTCATTCTCTGCTGTTATTGATGGAAAGATGGGAGGACTGCGCATCATACAATTTCTAGTTGTTTGTGGAAAGAGTAGACGAATGCATCACACAATTTTAAATCCCCCATTGTTAATGGAAAGAATAAAAGAAAGCATATTTTTCCACTGAGTGATGGAAAGATCTGCGGAACATATCAAACAAATTTTACTACCCCATTGTTGATGGAAAGAGCACAGGAACTATTACAATCTTTATTCTTCCATTGTTGACGGAAAGAGCAGAGGAATTATTGTTGGCACAAAAATATTGTTCCCCCCCCCCCCCCCCCCCCCCCCACCCAAAAAGAAAAAAAGAAAGTCCACTTCGTTTTTCATGAACATAGCTAGCTGGCATGCATGGCAGCTCCAAAACTGCAACAGAACGCAGCATTCCTATATTATTATAGCGAAAACTCTGCCCTTGAAACCGGTAGGTACGGTATGGTACATACTGGTACTCGAGAGCAGGTGGTCGTGGTTGTGTATCACAGTATCAGCAATACTAGCTTGGTATCAGGGACTTTTAGATTCGCACGATTGCTACGATCGACTGTACTTTATGCTTGAATGGACGTCACACGTATCAATCCACGCGAATCTAAAAGTCCAGGGAAACCGGGCCGCGGTACAAGTTTCGAGATCTTTGTTGTAGATGGCGTCAAACAATAATTGGGGATCGGACTTGTGCTTTGCTTGGTGAGTTGACGTACTTTTAAGCCTTTACTTTCGTTAAGTTTAGATTATTTTTAGCATTCTTCAGTGTTTGAGGGAGCTGAGAGCACGAGAAATAGGTAGAGCATTCGAGAGGCCAGCGGCTGATATGTCTCCCCCAGAGTTCGAGCGGGCAGTGGACTGGGCTGGAGCCTTGGCACACATAGCTGCATCACTATCCTGGCTGTGTAGTAAAAGCTGTGCTTTTGATTTTCAACATTTAAAACACCACTGTACAAAACTCCGCTGGTTTTACAAAAAATCAGTACTTTAGTGACAATTGATGACACGTAAATAGCTAGTGTAAGTCTAGTGTCAAATTTGCCGATCAGCCCAATCGGTCCTATTGTGTGCAGTCTATGCAATATTGTGTGGTGTGTATATTTGTGTATAATACCTGCCTCACAGCAAGTATGGAGTGCTAAAGGTCAATACGCATTAGCATTGACTCTCTATGCTTTGCTGGAGTGGAGCCTTGGTGCTGTGAATAAGCGTGGGCGATACAGGAAACTTGTATTGCAATTAAGAACATTAATCCTGCCTCTAAGTACTGTGATCAAGGTGTTCTGTGTTTTTAACTATGTTTCTATGGTCCATTAATTGCTGCGATGTCATTGAAATTTGTAACTATAGAAACAAAACTGATAAAAACAAAAAATGTTCATGCAACTGAAAGCGACTCTTGCCAAATAAAAATAACAAATACAAAACAATTATCACAAGAGACTTTGTGTGTAGTGCAGTGGCATCTACTAAAATATTAAATTTTATTATTATTACTACCGGTATTATTTATTCAACCATTCATAAAAATGCACAATACAGCATGCCAAGAGACAAGTACATAAAAAGAAAGAACAAACACATGTAAAGAGATAAGGGAGCAGCAAGTGGGTCAGGGTGCACGAAAGTGAAGTTCATCACTGTTGCCCAGAGGCATTTGCCCCCACACATGCTACTCCCAGTACATGATTAAAAATATTGCACCTTATAAAGGGGGGGGGGGGGGGAGAAGAAAAATACATATATACAAAAAATAAGATGGATTAAAAATTGAATATCAACAAGTTAATTTAAAAGTTGATTTAAATAAATGAAAAAATGCTACAATGTACAAAAGATTTATATCTCCTCAACTCTGAGCATTCAGCACGTGTATAATCATTTGATAAAACATTTCAGTTTAACAATGAAGAAAAAAACTCAGGCCATTAGGCCAAATGAAAAAAAAACATGTTTAGCATCCTGCTTTTACGAAAAAATAGGAAGGAGGAGGCCCTTTTTTTCTTTTCAAAATAGCCGCTCGGTACATTTTCCCTGACAGTCGGGCTATTTTTTCAAGATGGCCGCCGACATTTAAAAAAAAATCAGAAATAGATCCATTTTAGCAGTGTTTTTCATGTTCTTTTTTCTTAAAAAAAAAAGAAAATAGGAGGCGGCCCCCAAAAAGGAAGCGGGCGGCGACGTTAAACATGTATATATTTTGTTAATGGCCTTACACCTTTCACCAAGACATTGTGATATGTGAAACAATTAAAGAAAGATGTTCATAATTATCTATTGACTATTGATCATCATTAATCCAGGCCATGACATGTTTCACCAAGACATTGTGATTTGTGAAACAATTAAAGAAAGATGTTCATAATTATCTATTGATTATCATTAATCCAATACAATATTTGCCTTGGACATGAAAGAATCCTGCAAATTTAAGTGCAAACATGTATTTCAAAAACCACTTAAAAATGATCACAATCTCCATGTGGTCTGTGTTACTTGAACCCTTTAAGTGTCAAGTCCTGTATAATGTATATCAGTTTGAAAATAATATCTGAATATATTATAGAGCCCTAAATATAGTATGTATCTCTCTTGTCATTGCATACATGTAATCATCGCTATGTTTAGTATCATTAGAAAGTGGGTTTATTCTTTTTTTAAATGTCAACAATGTAATAAAAATAAATCATCTGCATTTTTTACTCCTTGTATGCATGTACACCAAAAGAAGTTATTGATATTGTTTCTAAACTTAAAAATGGCAAGAGTCCTGGTTTTGATGGAGCGTATATTACTTTGGTTAAAAATGTGTATGTAATAAAAAATAAATCATCTGCATTTTTTTTACTCCTTGTAGGCATGTACACCAAAAGAAGTTATTGATATTGTTTCTAAACTTAAAAATGGCAAGAGTCCTGGTTTTGATGGAGCGTACATTACTTTGGTTTAAAATGTTCTCCATATTTTGTTACCCTTTCGCACATTGCATGGATGTGACTTTTCTGTTTAAATTCATAGAGTGAAACTGAAAACAAATACTTCCTGTTTCTTTACTTTGATTCCTGAAAATAGATGAATGAGAAAAATATATTTGTATTGTTGTATTTGTGTATTCAGAAGAGTGTGTGAATTATACTGTCTTGTTGCCAATTTGAGGAGTAATTGACCTTCTTTAAAGATCAAATTTCTCTCTATACTGATCTAAACTTGAAGTAATGTATAAATGCATTTTAATAGATGCAGAAAAATAAGAGAAACAGAGCAAAACTAATTTGAGTAAAATTGGATAACTGATAAGGAAGTTATAATTTTTTTAAAGTACCGGTATGACAAATTATGGAACTTTGAAAATCACTAGACAAATTGCTAATTTGGTGACGTCATTGCCTCACTATTTATCAATTGCTTGATATATTTTAATTCCATTAATTTGCTTTAAAGAATCAATATCAATATTTTCTGAATATTGTAATAATAATAATAATAATATAATAGGCATTTCTATAGCGCCATCTATCTAGCAGCCTTTTCACACACAGCTAAAATTCATCGTATCTAGAGATGATTAGAATCATCGTAAAGTTTTAAACATGTTTATAGACAAAATTTCCCAGTGTGAACATCGTTTATACGATGTTGGGATAGATACGAAGTCGCGATCCATACGCCCCTAAAAGCAGGCTGCAGATACGAAGTTCGTATCTAGTGAGCTTGACATTTTGTGTGTGAAAGGTTATTCGTGTTTAAACGTGTTTAAACTGGATGGAGCGTGCGCTTTGATTGATGTGACATGACCTTCAATGCGCAATGGCACTACTGCGCATTTTACGAGCAGTAGTTAATCACGAAACGATTAACGATCGCACCGAAATTTCTGTGTGTGAAAGGCTCGTGATTAGTTTAAACACGTTCGAAACACGTTTATACTAGTCATGTTTATAGAATTTTAGCTGTGTGTGAAAAGGCTGTAGATAATTCTATTCCGAGGCACATTTATTATTACCCCGGCTTTAGCCTAGCAGCCGTTTATACAGCGCTCCAGCATTTCAAGGAATTAATTCGTACCAGGTACCCATTTACATCACCTGAGTTGAGTGTGGCAAATGTAGATCAATGTCTTGCCAAAGGACATTGATTGATTGTTAATTTGTTATATACATAGTTCATCAAAATTACACATTTTTCATGATTGAACTGACAAATATTACTCTATTTTAGTGCATCCACACAAAAAAATATTACTATCAATATAACTTGGAAGCTGGTGTAAGAAAATTAGATTTTTAGAGGGAAAATTGGAAATTTATCTATTCTAAAAAACACATTTAGTGGATAGTGAGGCAATAACATCACAAACTCATGAGTAAGTTGCCAATTTGTCTTGTGATTTTCAAAGTTGTTCATGTTATTAAAAATTCATGACTTTCTTATTAGCAATCCGATTTTGCTCAAACTTTTTATGATTGGTTTGTCACATTTTTCTGCTTCTATTAAAAGTAATTTATTTTTGAAGTGGACTTGCCCTTATGCCCTTGTGGTTCCAAACAGTTAATTCTAGACTTTTTATGGATTTTGAATCTGGATTGCAAGTTTAGGTCACAAAGTGAAAGTTCAGTCATTGACAATAATTCACTGTTGTCTTTAATTTCCAATTATCCTGTTTATACAATTAGTGGTTATCATTCTTCTTCAGTAGCTTTTTTTAGCCCCTGCCAAGAAAAGCAAGTATTTCCTGTTAACCGGCTGCAGAGTTTGACAACCATATTCCCTTTCATATTTGCAGGATATTTGTAAGAAGAAAACAATATCATAATAAAAACTAGAAATGCAATCGTGTCACAACGATGTGCGTGCAATGACGCCGTGTTTCTACGTGTCAAACAAATGAGCTTCTCTCGGACTATCCAGAGCAATTTGTACGAAGTCTGTAGCTTCTGTGATATTGGAGACAGGTAGGAGGAAAGAAAGGCCTCAACAGTGACCTTGATGGGATGGTAGTGACTATGCCTACGAAGTTTGAAAGAAATTGGGATAGGGGAAAGAACGTAGAAAGGGCTCGCAAGCACTGCGTGCAAAAACCATTGGGATGTGGTGCATGTTCCTCATTGCAATATAGATCGTTCTGGGGGCCAACAGCGTGAACCCGATATGCCCCATAGACAATGCGTGTAATGCATGGGCGGAAAACGTACAGGATCTGTATTACGACCGGAGTTAAATTGTTTTTTCTCTCTCTCTTTATGTCTCTTTATAGGCCGTATTTGGTATCATTAGAAAGAAAATTTCATGGTTGTTATTGTAAACCACTCTCTTTTTTTCTATGATAATCCTATCGAAACACGTGATGTAAAATAGATTTATAGTACAAAATAGCGTCTTTAATGGCCCCCTTGACCAATTTCAAAAATTCGGCCACGAGGTGCCCTGCGTACTGCAACTCTAAATGTCACTGCAAAATTTCAAGGAAAAAAAAGGATGTTTAGGGGGCGAAAAAAAGTCTGAGAAATGACGTTTTAGCCGATACGTGTTATAATATTGGGCGGAAACTCGGCGGAAATCGTATAGTGACCCTTATTCAAATGTGATTTACTCGAAATTTTCTGTGTGAACATATACCATACTTGGTATCATTCGAAAGGGCACTTCATTGCGGTCAATTTCACACCATTGTCATCTGCGCGCAATGTACTGCACGCATTATAGGCGCTATTACGTAATGCATAGCAAATTCATCATTTTTGGCGATAACTTTGCGCTGACATATTTGAATTTTACTAAACTTGGCAGACAGTTGTCACGTATATGGATACATATGTCTGCCAAGTTTCATTGATTTAGGTATAAAGATCGCTAATTTAGAGTAATTTGAAGTTATTTCTCAATTTTCTTCAAAATGGCGAATTTGGAGGGCATTTTTCGCAATGTCGGTCAGTGTTAGGGTATATAATTTTGTATATGGCTGGAAAGGGCACATCTTCAAGTATCTAAATCCAAAAAAGGGTACGGGTCTGCCAAGCCATAATGGAGATACGGCCACAGAAAGAAATCCCATTCCCAGAACTTTAGAGGGCGCTATTTATGTTTTGCATAGCCATTGGAGCGTGAAATTTGGCATGGCTATGTGCAATTATGAGATAAGGATACTGTGAGATTTAAATACAAAACGGAATTTATATGAGAAAGTTATGGCAGTTTTAGATTATTTAGGGGTCCATTTTTCAAGAATTTTAGAGATTTTTGACGGAGTCGGTTTCTGATGTGAATTTTGAGTACGAAGATGGCATTTTGAAGGTCAAGTGATACGTCGCAGATAAAAGAACATCTCTTAGACTATCTAGAGAAATTTGTTAGAAGTTTGTAGGATCTAGGATAGTGGAGATAGGAAGGAAGATAGAAAGGCCTTAAAATGGACCAGAAACGGACAAAATGGCGCCTGGACGGTTATGCATGAGTGATTTCGAGAATCGAAGAATGTAGTGACCTTGATGAGATGTTAGAGACTATGCCTATGAAATTTGAAAGGAAACGGACATGAGGAAAGGGCATAATGAGTGATAACAAGCACTACGTGCAAAACGAATGGGATTTTCGGACGATAAGAAGAACCAAGAATATTAATAACGTGAACGAAAACAAGGCAATGACGAAGGTTCGTCATTGCAAACAGAGAACAAATTTCATGACCTGTTCAAGCTTTTGTTTTGGACCTTCCTCAAATTATCATCCTCTAACCTATCCCCCCCCCCCCCCCCAAAAAAAAAAAAAAAAACCCACACCTTTCTCTCTCTCTCTCTATATCTCTCCTCTCCTCTCTCTGTCTTTCGATTTTGTCCTGATAAACACATGATATTTGAAATACATGTACTGTACCTCAAGACGATATATGTCATATTTTTATTCAGAATATACATTATCTTCATTTTAGTGATTACGTGCCATGTGGTTTGTGGTTCAATGGGTTTTTTTCTTCCATACATGTATGAGTATTCATTGTATTTGGGGTTCTAAGAAATGTTATTGAATACCAAAGGTCAAAGGTCATTGTCTGACAAGAGATTCCTGCCCAGTCGGGTTTCATCTTGTGTAGCATTAAATTCTCACGGAAGATACATCAATGTTGCTTTCACACTACAACATTTGTCTGTTTGGAGCTGGAAGGGTGTTGACTCATATACTATAACATAGAGTATGCACCCTCCTGGCTCTAAATTGGTGTTAAAGGGTATGGATGGGTTAATATACTATACCCTTCTGCACTGGGGGGGGGGGGGTTGGGGAGGTTTTTTTTTTTTTTTTTTTTTTTTTTTTTTTTTTTAGATTTTTTTTTTAGATTTGTTTTTAAAGGCAGTTTATTGCTAGTACCTGTGTACATGTATGTGTGAAGCACACTTTCACTACTCTTATATCATTGTATTTGCTGTGACATTTGTACAGGCAGTCTAACTGCAATAAACTGCAGCATATATAAACAAGGCGTAATATTCCTTGAAATGGGACGTAAAAAGTCCTATAAATTTCAAGATGTGAATGGATGATCCAAGGGTAATAATTAATTTGCAGGAAAGCCTGCCATAAAACATAATTGCAGTGACAAAGCTTTTTTTTTCTATCAGGATATCCTGATTTTGATATGTTCACATATCCTACAAAAATCTTAGTTCTCAATTGTTACATTTTTCATGAACTATCTGTAAGGGTATTTTAGCTTTTATTCTAGGATATGAACAGTTTTTAACAGGGATCTTTTGAGGGAAAGCAGTCAGAGACTTTGCGAGTGGTTTGCATCCTGCTTGCTGATATATGAACATGTATTATTTACCATTAAAGGGATCGTTTAACAATATTAAATCTGAGATGCACGGCCCTACATGTTATCAACTTATCAGTGTCTGTGATATGGTGTTATATTGAAGCCCTAAAAAAATCGCGCTTCAAAATGATCATGAAGTGCCTCAAAAGTGTAAAAATCTTTGAGTGACTGGTTTTACTTTACGGTACTTGTTTTCCCCAAAACTCTGTAGTGTTATGAAAACCGTTTGTCAAACGCAAAATTTGATTTTGATTTCAGTCATAAATATCTTGGTAATCAGACAGACGATCAGCTTGTAAAAGTCATGGAGGTTCCTGACTGACCTAAATGTTTATAATTATTAATGCAGAATGAGCTAAATCAAGGATTTTTTTAAAGGAAATAAGACAAAGTTACCCGATCCCTTTAAGAGCAATGAGAGGAAACATTTATAGCAAATGTGATTTGTCTTTGAACTTGAAGGCAGTCAAGTGTGAACAAGGTGACTGTACACTCACGTTTAAAGGGAAATCCCCCATTGAGGCCTTGAGGCTTGTTCAGATACGATGCGGTAAACCACTGCGTTTGTTTGTTTAATTCATATAATGAATGGCAACTGCAGATCTAGAGCAAAGGTCCTGTGCATCTTCCCTGAGCTCTGTGTTATAAGATGCAGAAACGTAAAGCGTACATTTGTACATCATCATCATAAAAAATCTGCCTTGGTCTTGCCATGTCATGTCTGCACGAGGCCTTAAAGATACTATGTCCCTTTTGCAGCCAACCTCTAATTTATGTAGAACTTTGCAGGAATTATGAATATGTCAATGTCATGTATGTCCTATTTGTGAAATTTAAACGTTCGCAGTGTCCTAATATTCAAATTATGCAAGGAAACCTGTTTACTTGCTAGACTTCACTGTCAGACACTATTGAGTGACTGACTGGCTTTTCTTCTTCTTTGGTAATAATATACATAAATGAGCTGTAAAGGGTACATGAGCATTTGTCTACATCAATAACCCACTTCATGTGACGGCCAAAATTAAACTGATTGAATCTTTGCGCAGCATAAAACGTATGACCATTCGGTACAATGGTCTGAAAATCAAGACTATTACTTATTGGCTCTGTAGCTCCTAAGTCGATTTGACAACTAATAGTCGTTATTTTCCCACTTGAAGACATTTTCAAGCCCCATCTTTAGGTGCCGTTGGAATTTAACCTTTTCATTTTTTTGGCCTGCAAATGGGACATAGTGCCTTTAATGTACAAGTTACTCTGATGGAGAGCAAAAAAATCAGAGAAGCAGAGTAGTGAAAGTTTGAATAAAAGTTTGAACAAAAATAGACTAGAAATAACAAAGTTATGACGTTTGTAAGCTGCAGATGCTGTTCATGTTCGAAGTTCACATTGAAGTAATAAAAGAAAAATCACAGTGTTGCCAATTTGTAGCCGTGAGCTTGTGATAGTCGGAGAGTTGATTACTTAACCCAGGGTTGCTGATTTTAAAATGGTATGTCGGCTAGAGGATGTACTCAAGTACCTCTCTATATCACATGGCTTCAAACTTTCCGTTTGACTTCTATTGTCCTCAATAATGAAAGAGCAATGCATTTCAGAAAATGAAGGCCCTGTTTCTTTTTTCTTTTCTTTTCTTTTCTTTTCATATTTTACATCACGAGATGCAATCCTTTTGTGAGTTTGACTAGTTAAAATCATACATTTTGTAGTCCTTTTGTTTAGATTGTGCAGTCAAAGGTAATGTTTAGTGATAGGTTTTCCCCAGTGTTTAAACAGTGCTGTTGTGATAGTTTACATTTAAACTGGTAGACTTTTAGGGCGTAAGAGGCCTGTGACTCCCTTAAAACCCAATTGGGACACTTATACCTGAGAGTTCTTAACAATAAAATGTTCCCCTCCCCCATTTTCCCCAAAAGTTTTTCAATCTGAAAAGCACTGTTTTTTTTTATATTGTCCCCCTTCCCCCCTTTATGAAATTGTGGATCCGGGCCATTCCATGGGAAGGTGGACATGACACTAAAATTTCAAGTTCATCAAATTGCTAAGAAATTATTCATTATGATTTACACACATGTTGAAGTTACAGAAACAAAAAGAATTACATCAATTGATCAAATATTTTCTGAGATACAGCAACAAACATGGGAAAGATTTTTAGTCATCCAAACTGCTAAAATTTACATACTTAACTAAAAATTTTTTTTTTTTTTATGGAAAAATATTGTTAAGACTTCTATTAATTTGATTTATACTTAGGCATATTAGGTCTACTTCAGTCCCTAGGAGGAAATTTCTACACCACCACCCAAAAATGTTTCACCATCACACACAAAATATGCACTTGAGCCAAGTAACGCGAGTTACCAAAAATATGATTATTTTTCATTCTGAAAAAATCAGTAGAGCTAATTTGTTGGCAATCATAATTTTCTAAATTCATTACCCCCTAATCCTGTAAGCAAGATGTTTGCTCAAATAAACATTGTTATTATCTTTTAAAATGCCAACGAAAAGTGTAACGCGAGTTACCGTGTAACGCGAGTTACCACAATGTAACGCGAGTTACCAGCTAAAAACCTAAGTTCCCACCAGCATGAGCAGCTCTTGACCTGTACTTCGGCTAAGGTGTGGTGAACATAATGAGATGTAGTGTTATGCAGACCATGATGCACTGTTTAAGCATAAGAGGGCAGCCTAAATGAGATCAATTAATAGCATACTCAAGGTCATACTCAAGGTCAAAGAGCACATGGCACATTCCTGAGTTAAGAGAGGCTTTCACTTTCTATGTACAAGTATTTAGCAGTGATTGAAAACCCAAAATTCATCTTCTGAATTAACAGCATCAAGATTAAAGGAGGGTAAGTCTATTTTAATAATCTTTACCTATAATTAAAAAGAAAGAAAAGTTTAAAAGATTTAAACAGAATCTTGAGTTCTGGAAATGATGGAAAAAAAAATTCTCACAGAATGAACATAACTTGAACTGAATGCTCTTCATTCTTCCAAATAAATAACATCTTTTAATTGATTTTTTGAGAATATGTACGAGTAGTAATAGTAACAGTAATAGTAATAGTAACAGTAGTAGTAGTAGTAGAAGTAGTAGTAGTAGTAGTAGTAGTAGTAGAAGTAGTAGTAGAAGTAGTAGTAGACTTTATTGGATAACTTGTTTAGCACATGACTAATCTTCCACAAGGTCCATAGATCTTATATCAGAAAATTGATTTTTCTCAGTGTTGTCCCACATTATATTTCCTGTGTTAGCTACACAGAAAAGATGATACAGTCATGGGGATTAATGAATATGATTTCAAGTATGTCTGCATTAGACTTGGCTTGCCTGAAAATTCTTCTACATGTAATGTATGATAACAATTCAGGAATACTATGATGACCCTATTTATTCATGGTGCATTCACTGCACAAGACAACAGTGATTTTTAAAAATCATACCACAGGCCTTAAATTTCGTCATTTTTAGGGCAAGGCAAGTTTGGCCTTAAGTACCTCATATTTTTAAGGGCACCAAGGCCACTACAAAGGGCACCAAGGCCAAAATATTTTTACAAAAAGGGCATCAAGGCCACAAAAAAATTATTCTATTTTTGTTAGCTGTCATGTGTATTTTATAATGAAACTTGTGCGGGATCAATTTCCCATGACTTTTAGCACCAGCTTCTTCACAGAATGTATAGAGGTCTACGGTACATACAAACAACGGCGGCGCCCCCCGCAAGCCTTAGATTAAGCAGCCACGAGCAAGGGGCAATTTTTTTTCTAAAGTTGCCCCTTGCCCACGGGAATTTACCAGAGCAAGGGGCAATTCCCTAAGAACCAGGGGCAATTTTCCAAAAACAGATAGACTAGGCCCCTAATTTAATTATAAGTTCAAAGATACAATGTTAATTTCATAATGTGAATAGAACGTTCAATTTAATAACTTTTTAATCTTAACAATATCAACAGGAAAGATTGATTAAGAAAATCAAACATATTCTAAAGTAACTAAAAATATTGATGAGCAAATGAATAAATAAATTGTAAATTTCACAAACATCGAAAGTCAGAAGGACTTGGCAAGTTTACCAGGTATCCCAAATCGAAATCGCACCTCACACACAAACCTTCCGCCACACTCTCGGTAGCTGGGTAGTAGGAGCAAATTTGAAGAAATTATCTTTTTAATTGTTGTATAACCAACCCAGGGGGCTCCATTTCAAATTTTTGGGAAATTTTCGGGGGCTACTTTTTCAACTTTCGGGGGCTCTTTTTTCTGGGGCTACTTTTTCATTAATTCATAAAAGGATAGGCCTAGGGGGTCTACAGTTTGTTGAGATTTGTTTAGTAGGCTAAGCCTAAGGTTTCGGGCTTCCTGCTTCATAATTGCCTATTAAAAAAGGAACCCCCTTTTCTAGTTCAATAACTAAGTCATCAGGGTTTTTTAAAGTTATGTAAGTTTCAATGACACTTGGATTTGTGGGAGTGAAGCTTGCAATTTAAACGTTAGAGGTTTATGAATAAAATTATTGTTCTTGATGTCTTTATTTTACTACATACAATAGTGTGCATCTGTAAAAACACTTAAATCAAGATGCAGTGGCAACAGAATAGTTGTATCCCATCAATGTGTGTCAGGCCATTTGAATGGACATAATGTAACGCGTGTTACCGTAACGCGAGTTACCAATATATATGATTCCTACACTTTATCTGTTCATTGCTTCTTAATTTTTATATTGTAAAGTTATGAGTCATAACCTACTATCAAGTCAAGGTAGGAAAGGTTTTACAAAGATTGGCTAGTATGAGGAGACTTTGCCAAAAGATGCTCTTACAGGATTGACCATGTCCTTTTTTTGTAACGCGAGTTACCGAAATTAAACGATTCAAGAATCTCAATATATTTGTCCTTTGTTTTTCTTATTTGGTTCATTTAGTTCTTCTATGTCTACCCTACCCATGTTGAAAAAAGCAACTTGTAAATCCTAGCAATTACAAAGATATAGGCATATTATCCTGTTAATGTACCCATTATGTGTAACGCGAGTTACCATGGAATGGCCCATCCCAATACAAGGCTTGTTCATAAAGCCATATACCTTTAAAGGTACTATGTCCCTTTTGCAGCCAACCTCTAATTCTGTAGAACTTTGCAGGAATTATGAATATGTCATGTATGTCCTATCTGTGAAATTTAAACGTTAGCAGTGTCCTCATATTCAAATTATGCAAGGAAACCCGTTTACGTGCTAGACTTCACTGTCGGACACTATTGAGTGACTGACTGGCTTTTCTTCTTCTTTGGTAATAATATACATAAAATGAGCTGTAAAGGGTACATGAGCATTTGTCTACATCAATAACCCACTTCTTGTGACGGCCAAAATTAAACTGATTGAATCTTTGCGCAGCATAAAACGTATGACCATTCGGTACAATGGTCTGAAAATCAAGACTATTACTTATTGGCTCTGTAGCTCCTAAGTCGATTTGACAACTAATAGTCGTTATTTTCCCACTTGAAGACATTTTCAAGCCCCATCTTTAGGTGCCGTTGGAATTTAACCTTTTCATTTAATGTACAAGTTACTCTGATGGAGAGCAAAAAAATCAGAGAAGCAGAGTAGTGAAAGTTTGAATAAAAGTTTGAACAAAAATAGACTAGAAGTAACAAAGTTCTGACGTTTGTAAGCTGCAGATGCTGTTCATGTTCGAAGTTCACATTGAAGTAATAAAAGAAAAATCACAGTGTTGCCAATTTGTAGCCGTGAGCTTGTGATAGTCGGAGAGTTGATTACTTAACCCAGGGTTGCTGATTTTAAAATGGTATGTCGGCTAGAGGATGTACTCAAGTACCTCTCTATATCACATGGCTTCAAACTTTCCGTTTGACTTCTATTGTCCTCAATAATGAAAGAGCAATTTGTTTTCAGAAAATAACAGCCCTGTTTGTACAAATGATATGTGCATGACAATTCTTTGCTTTTCTTTTCTTTTTTGTCCATATATTACATCACAAGTTTCAATCCGTCTGTAAGTTTGACTGGTTAAAGTCATACATATTGTTGTCCTTTTGTTTAGATTGTGCAGTCAAAGGTAATGTTTAGTGATAGGTTTTCCCCAGTGTTTAAACAGTACTGTTGTGATAGTTTACATTTAAACTGGTAGATTTTTAGGGCGTAAGAGGCCCGTGACTCCCTTAAAACCCTTAAAACCCAATTGGGACACATATACATATACATGTATACCCTAAGAGTTCTTATCAATAAAATGTTCCCCTCCCCCTTTTTTCCCCAAAAGTTTTTTCAATCTGAAAAGCACCGTTTTTGTCTCGCCTGCGTAGCAAAAAGCGAGACATAGGCGCCGCTTTTCTGGTGACGGTGACGGCGACGGCGACGGCGACGGCGGCGTCAACATCAAAAACTTAACCTAAGGTTAAGTTTTTGAATTTTTGATATAATTTTTAAAGTATAAGTTCGTAGTCAATGAAACTTTGACTATAGGGTAATCAAGTATCCCCAATCATGTGAGTAGACTTTCAGATCACAAAGTCAAGGTCAAAGGTCATTTCAGGTCAATAGACTTGGACTATGTTGTAGCATCATCATCGAAAACTTAACCTAAGGTTAAGTTTTTGAATTTTTGATATAATTTTGAAAGTATACTTTTTTAGTCAATGAAACTTAGACTATAGGGTTATCAAGTCTCCCCAATCATGTGAGTAGAATTTCAGGTCACTAAGTTAAGGTCAAAGGTCATTTAAGGTCAACAAACTTAGACTTTGTTGTGGCATCAACATCAAGATTTTCAAAATGCTTCTTCTTCGTTATTTTTCAACTGATTTTGATTCTGATTGTTTCATATGATAAGGCTAGGAGGGGGATTTAAAATTTCTACACAGAATCGTGAAATTCATCATCTATGCTAATTTATGCAAATTTATTCGAAATCACAAAACAGGCTTCTTCTCCTTCATTTCTCGACCGATTTTGATTTGGTTTGCTTTATATCGTAGAGCTAACTTTGGTACACTAAACTTCTACACAGAATTTTGAAATTGTGCTCCATTAATTAATTATGGTAATTTATGCAAATTTATTCCAAAAATAACAAAAATTGCTTCTTTTCCCTCATTTCTTGACCGATTTTGATTTGGTTTGCCTTATCTGGTAGATCTAAATTTGGAACACTAAACTTCTACACAGAATTGTGAGATTTTGCTCCATTGATTATTTATGGTACTTTATGCAAATGAAATGAAATTATGTCCCTTCCAGGGCATCAAATTTTTATTTTTTGACCAGTTCAAAAGTGTACCACATAAAATTTACGATATTTGTTGTTGTGAGATGCGGATGAGCGCTACCTCATTGACGTTCTGGTTTATCATATTGAATTGCGTTATGCAGGCGAGACCGCCGAGAGCGTTTCCCTTGTTTGTTTATTGTCCCCCTTCCCCCCTTTATGAAATTGTGGATCCCAATACAAGGCTTGTTCATAAAGCCATATACCTTTAAGAACAAAGCAGTATGCCCACTACTAAAGTTGTTCTTGATCATAACTTATTTTTTTCGCTGAAAGTCTACTCAGAATTGTTTATCAAAACAAGAGACATGATGATCTACCAGTATATTGATTGAGGGGTCACAAACCTTGACCTCTACTGAGCCGGGGATCATAAATGTTAACCATTGTTCAGAGCAGGCACCAGACTGTTCAGACTCACAGAGATGTACATACAAAATCAGTGAAAGAAACATTTATATGAAGTGAAAAGGGTACACAAATGGAGAAGAAACAAAATATCAGTAATAATGGTGGCTTCATGTACTGTACAATGCTTTAATGCAGGGATGCCAGTGTTCAGCCAATAGCCTGAATTCAGGCCCTGGCGAGTTATTTTCAGACTATAGTTTCTGCTTTTTTTTGTGTACAAAATAGCTCATTCTAGGTGATTTTCAGATCCTCTTTTCAATTTTAACTGGCATCCCTGTTCATGAAGCTCCTGGCACTCCAACATTATTACTCCGATCATAGCCAATAGCTAGGCCAAATATGTAGCTCTCTAGCACTCGGGTTCCCATTTAGTCCTGGGTAGAGAGAGGCAAACTTGGATGAATGTCTTGCGAAAGGATATCACCCCGGCCCCCCCACTCAGTGTTATTTAGGGTACGCGTATGCTTGTACCCTCTTTTTGAAAGCACCCCCTATCTGATGAGGACTGCCAACATTTCGGAACCCCCCTTTCACGGGCTTTTCGCTGGCTTTTCCTGCCTTGGAGACCCCCCTAAATCCTGAAAAATGCTCAATGTACTCCCCTAAAATCTGAATAATTTCTCAGGAGTCCAAAGAGATGAGAGAAAAAAAAAAAAAAACACCCCTTTTTTAAAGAAATCTCCGGGTGAAAAGTCAAATACACCCCTTTTTTACAATTCTCTGGCCAGACTTTGTCGCACGAAAGTACCCCTTTACCGGACATTTTGGTAACACGCATGCGGTTGTTGGGTTCGGATTTGAATTTTGACCCTCAAATGCAAGTCAAATGAATTTACCACTACCGATATACCACAAAATATCTGCATTTTGATAAAAACCTGTTTCACTCTACAACCTCTTGTAATGCGACAACTAGACTGACCAGAAAAAAATGAATCACGTATAATTTGATGACGAGGAAAAAATTACTTATGGTGTAGTTATACAGATCTGGTATTGCTAGTTAGCTCTCTAATGAATTATTGCTCGTGTGAATGAGCATGACGAATTTATTCACATCATGCTTCCTATCACTGGCCTGCAGTGCACACTCCATACCAGAATATTTACAGGTATGCAATAAAATCCCAGACCCAGGGGGTATGTCTCATTGAGGCCTTGCCTTCTCAACTAGTTTATTAGAAGTGCCAAAACGAAAAGAATTTGTAGTTGAAGTGCCACCCTGTATGGTTGACTGTGCTGCGAGGGAGCGCAGCGACCGAGCCAAAATGGGTGGGGTCCACGGGCGAATCCCTAACGGGGGTAATAGGGGGCGGAGCCCCCTGGAGCTAGTGTATTTAGAGCTTTCTAAAGGCCCAAATGGGGCTTTTTTAGCACCATTTCATTCCACAATATATTCAATCATAATTTCATATTGATGTGAACAAATTAGTACAATTCCTGGGTACAATTACACCGGAGGAATATGTATACGTAGTTTTTTGTGTGCAATTAATCCGGGAAACGTCAAAATAAAGTGAAAATTAAACAAACAAAAATAAGATGTTTCCAGAGATTGGCAAAGTTAAAATTGGTATCCCATTGTAAGCTAATTGTTGTTCAGACCTTAGGTTTAGATTCGTATAAAGTGGTAAAAATCTATAAATTCCCCTCTCTTCCTGTTTGATAAGCAGGCATTTTGGGCTCTAATTCGACTGCAACTTCTTTATTTAGTTGAGTATATATTTAATTCTAAAATATATATTTTCTTTCTTTCTGTTTTTTGTTTTGTTGTTGCAACATGCAGTCGCGCGCCACTCCAACTGACCGCAAGCGCCACAAGTGGCGCGCGCGCCGCCAGTTGAGAAGGCCTGCTGTACATCATCGACATACACAAAAACTAATGAAAAAGGTAGTCTTTTGGTCACCAGGCTTGTAACGTGTGCGTGCGTAGCATGTTATTCTTAAGGGTACCAAAAACAGGAAAAATATGGGAAAATTTAATCGCTAGGGTATCAAAATCAAATTCACTGATGATAAGAAGATATTTGATAGCTAGCCCCAGTTGGTAGCAGATGGTTCAATAGGATTCTAAAATAATGAAATATCATAAGTAATGTATTCCAATCAGGTATACCTAAATGTATTTTAAGAATTATGAAGGGATTTATTTTGTAATGTATAACATGAACATACTACATGTACATGTACATGTACATGCATAGATCATCTTCATGAGGCCTGTTTTCATCAGCTTGAGTTTGCCAAATAACCCGCTATTTTCAGACTCTGGATATTTTCCAGAAGCTCAAAATTGCATCTTCACCAGACCGATACGCTCATCACAAACTAGCTCAGATGAGCACAAATTAGCTTGCTATTTCCCAAATAGCTGGATATTCTGGAAATAGACCAAGATTTTCTCAGGATATTTTCTCAACCAAATATCCCGCTAATTGCAACTGCGGGCTGATGAAGGCGGAGATTAACTAGCTAATTTGCAATTGGGATAGTTAAAATAGCGGGTTATTTGGCAAACTTGAGCTGATGATGACAGGCCTATGGAAATCATTTAGAACAGCTGTTAGAATGAGGGGAATCACCTACTCCTTCCTCCAGCAATGTATGGAGTTGGTTTCAGTGCAGTTAAGGGTTGGAACAATGGATGCCGGCCAAGCAAGGCAGATGAGAAACCGGCAAATCTCGTAACTTGTATTTTTAGTCACAAAGGACTGTCCATGAATTGAACGTGGGAGCTTTTTTTTAAAGGGCAAGTCCACTCCAAAAATAACTTACTTCAGTTTCAATAGACGCAGAGAAATCAAACAAACCAATCAAAAAAAGTTTAACGGTATTAAATAGAGATACAAAAATCCCATTATTAATTGAGTTGTAAGCTTTTGTTTAATTGTCCATTGCGCAATTGATCCTTTTAATCATTACAATCCTGTAATTCCCTGAAGTACAGTAATAATAATAGATGATGATAGGCATTTATATAGCGCCGTCTATCTAGACAATTCTATTCCGAGGCGCACACATTAATTATCACCCCAGCTTTAGCCCAGCTGCCATTACAGTGCTCTAGCATTTCAAGGAGTTAATTCCTGCCAGGTACCCATTTACCTCACCTGGGTCGAGTGTGGCAAATATAGATTAATGCCTTGCCAAAGGACATTAGTGCCGTGTCGGGATCGAACCACGGCCTTCGAATTTCAAGTCAAGTGCTTCAACCACACGACTCTCCCCCTGTCCACACACAACATTTTCCGTGATTAGCTATACCGTTTCGCGATAGTGATACCGTTCCGCGCTAGTTTTACGATGAAATTGTGTGTGTGGACGCTCACTAACGATACGTCCTACAACGAAACTAGTCTAACGAAACGCAGGTTTGGGCATCGTTTCGAACTAAAACTCAATAAAGAATCACGCCTAATCACGAAAATGTTGTGTGTGGACAGGGGGAGTGTAACTAGTGTAACTAACTGGGCGGGGCTTAACGTGACCTCGAGCGAAAGGAGACCAGACTGTAGAGTTTCAGGATTACTTTCTGCTGTTTATGGACATCCTTGAATTTATATGATGATTATTTATATGACGTTTCTTGTGTGTGGACACTTTGAAATTTATACTATGATTCTTTATACGACGTTTCGTTATAGAGTTTCGGGATAAATTGTTTTGTGTGTGGACACGCTGTATGACACTTCTACAGTACCCTTATAGAATGCCTTTGGCTTGCCAAGTTTACAAACAGTAACAAAATAGATTTGCTTAAGGACACTTATAATGATACTACATCTGTACAACTCCACTCAAGAATTATTGACTTTTCATGATCAGGAAGTTTCTGCTAATTGAATTTTCAAGAGTTTAATGGTCATTAATGTGCCAACGTTTTTCAAACTAAAAAAGTGCATTTGAACTCTTAATTCCCATTATCTAAATCTGCACTTTAACATACAGTATGTATTGCTTGAAATAAAGTAGACACTCTCACACCGTGACTGCATGTATTATTCCATAGAATTTGGGGTGACTTGGTGTGAGGGTGTCTACTCTATTTCAAGCAATAGTCTACTGTACAGTGTACAAGCCAATAATTTGTTAGCTTATACATATATCGCCCTTGACAACAAGGACAAAGCAAATTTATGAAAATAAAAAACTTGGAAAAGTAATGGCTAACAATAGTTGTCAAGTTGTCAACTTTCATAGAAAATAATCTGAATTCATAATTAATTCTAATATAAATGTAAGGTAAAGCCAAAGTGAAAGTAATTTGTAATATCAAAATAAGAAACTCCAATTCTAAAGTTGCTGCCCTGATTCACTACCAGTTCCAAATACAATGAAATACATGAATAAGTAAATCGAGAATGGTGACTTTGTAGATTGTATAAGGATATACATGTACATCCTACAGTCTTATCACTGTACATTGTTGTAATGCGGGGAGATTTTGATTGAGGCAAGCTTGTGTTCAAGGATCCAGGATATTTGCATAACAAAAACACACAAAACAGAAAGTTGCAGTTTCAAAGTGTTATCGGTATATTTATAGATAATTGAATATCCTAGAGTGGGGGTGGGGGTGGGGGTGGGGGTAGGGGTCTGAGAATGATTCAGCGTCCAATCTTATTAAGTACCAGGATATGAGGATGGGTGGATTTCGAGAAAAATGTAAAAATTATATTAAAAATACATAACAAAAAACACACAAGACAGAAGTTGCACTTGAATTTGTCATCAAATTATTTATGTGTACATGTATGAACACATATCCTTGGATGGTTGGGAGTGGGATCTGGTTGAGAAACAGCATCCCTTCTTATAAAGTACCAGGATATGAGCGGGAGAGGGGGGGGGGGGGGGGGGGTGAGTTTTAGAGCAAGATATAAAGATATCTTTTAAATCATCAATGTATTTGATTTGTTTGAACCTATATCCTATGGTTGGATAGGGTGGTAAGAATACCGGTACCAGGATATACATGTAGGGGTAGGGGAATTTAGAGACACACATAATATATAGCAATACCAGTATGCTCATTTTTATTATCAATGTAGACATTGGAAGTTCCATTGTAAGCTAATAGCTGTGTGAAGGATCTCTGTGCTTTGCATTACCAGGTATCCAATACAAAACATTATTAATGCAGAAACTGAAGGTTGTACTTGTAGCACTAGCAGTAGTACGTACCGGTATGTACTGTAAACAGTTCCTGAGCGGTTATCAGATAGCAAATGCATACACTGGTCTCTCCACTTGGGTGAGTTTTTTTGTTTAAACTTCTATTGTCAAATTTTTAAAGGGACTTGATTTCATGTGGTTATATGAACTGCCTTTGTGCTATAGTTTACTTAGAAAGGCTTTTGATTATAATATTTCACATGGGAATTTTCTTGCTCGCATTGGTATTGTTGTGGTTAACATTTGAGCTTTTGTAAAATTATGTCATATTTTTCCGGAATCTTCTCTCTAAATGTGCATGGAGTAAATATCCACTATTTAAAAAAGTCCTATATTTTGGATCACTTTGTTGTGGAGTGGAAATGTATGTTAAAAAATTTGAAATCTACTCTCACAAGACTAATTTAAACCACTACTTTGGAGTGTATTCCACTAAAATTTTGGAGTGTATTCCACTATAATTTTGGAGTGTATTGAACTATAATTTTGGAATGTATTCCACTATAATTTTGGAGTGTTATTCAACTATAATTTTGGAGTGTATTCAACTATAATTTTGGAGTGTATTCCACTATAATTTTGGAGTGTATTCAACTATAATTTTGGAGTGTATTCAACTATAATTTTGGAGTGTATTCAACTATAATTTTGGAGTGTATTCAACTATAATTTTGGAGTGTATTCAACTCCAAAATGGAGTGATCCCTATAATGTGACTCAAAAACTTGTTGTTTGCATTCATCTACATTAAGAGCACCTTGTTGACAGTACATATACATAGAAAGCAATTTAATGAGCTTGTATGTTGGTTTGGGAAATTATGGATTCCTAGAAACGATGAGCAATACAAATGATATATATCATGTGGTTTGTGCATTTTGAACTTGGGATAGAGCTCGAGGTCATTGGATTTCCTCTGAAAGGCATAACAGGCAATTCAAACAGATCCACTCAAGAACGGACACATTCGCGAACTCCTTCTTCATGAGAACAGTGCGTGATTGGAACCAGCTTAAACCGGAGACTATCGCCCACACTGACCCTGTCAAATTCAAATTGCCCTGACGTCCCCCATCTACAAATTAATACACCCTACCCGCACCTCCAGTTAAAACTGTTAATGAAGATATTCAAAGCTGTAAACCAACCAAGTCTACTGTTTTAGCTGCCCTTTGACTTTGAAGTCTCCCCTGGAGCTTTTCAAGTTACTCTGACATCGCCCCAACTTTCGGGGAGCTACCGGTATATCTCTTTTTTCACCCATTTATACTTGGATTTGAGTTTGGGAATTATGGATTCCTAGGAACAATCGATGAGCAATAAATATGATCATGCGTTTTGTGCATTTTTAACTCGGGAAAATTAAAGTTCATTGGATTTCCTCTAAATGGCAGCAGCTAGTAAAGCTGTTCAAATCTGTAAACCAGGCAATTAGTCTACTGTTTAAGCTGTCCCTTCACTTCTAAGTTTCTCAAGGGTCTTCCCCCTTGAGCATTTCAAGTTACTCTGACATCTCCCCAACTTTAGGGGAGCTCTAAATGTTTGTTTACCTATTGATACTTGGATTTGAGATCAATAAGATGATACCTAGCTAGCACTGCAGACAGGCTTACTCCAATACAGACAGTCATTCAACTTATGAGTCTCAAATCAATTCTCTTTTTTCTCATAACTTTGATATACGTCAGACTCCGTCGAACTGACAACTCAGCCGTAGCCGAACATGCTTGGGATAACCAGCATCAACCAGACTGGGACGGGGTCCAGTGCCTTTCCCAGGAACGGCATTGGTATACACGGAGGGTAAAAGAAGCTATCAATATCCGTCTCAATCCTAATAATTTCAACAGAGACAACGGGATCGATATCCCCGAATTTTGGATGCGGACGATACGCCGCCATGACACTCGCCGTCCTGCCAGCCAACACCGGTCGATTCCATTCAGCAGACGGTCCGAGCCAGCGGCTCGTTGATTGGTCGAGTACCGTATGCGTCGGCCAATAGGCCTGGTGCATTAGCCGAACCAGCGGCCGAATCCAGCGGCCTGGTGATTGGTTGATCACTGTGTGCGTCGACCAATAGGCATTGTGCGTTATTGTTCCAATTATCGATCGAATTATGGACCGCTCCGCCAGTCCTCCCGTAGAGTATAAAAGACCCTTGCTTACAGTAGTTGTTATCACCAGACGAAGTATATTGCAGTTGCGTACGAAACGTCGTGAACTTTTAGATTCCTTATTGACCACATTGCGAGACAAACGAATATCACTAGCGATATTATTTTCGATACCTTCTTCTTTTTTGTCTTTTTCTTTCCTTTTTTTTTCTTTCCTTTTTTTCTTCTTGACTTTGTTTTAAAGACTGTCTGTATTAGGAAAAAGAGGATCATGGGGGACCAATGGTCACCGATTAGGCTTATTTTCTATATAGAGGGAGCAAGTACAATGGGGCTTTAAGACACGTAACCTGAGACATCATTTATAAATATCTGAGACCTATTACTGCTAAATGACAATGAACATAAAAGTATACTCTTGGACCTGTTCTTTAACCCGCAACGGTCAAATCTTTAAATTGTGAAGTCTATTGTTCCTGTTACCGGTACTTTTATCAACCTACATAAAACCTCCTTTTCTTGTTTCTGTTGTAGAGAATCTGTCCTGAGACATCATGTGTAGATGCCTAAGACCTACAAGATGACACCTAGAGGACAGGTCTACACTTGGACCTGGTACTGGTCCTGGACTTGCAAGGCTCTGAATGGCCTGCTTCTACTGTTGTATTTAGTACACAACTCTATGTCTCTATGCTATGAAAACAGTAAGTAGAAATGCCATTATTCTGCTTACTTCAAATCATCGGTGGATCGCGTCAGGTCGGGTGGTCACGACCTTTCGTGAAACAGAAACGGTAGATCATGCGACCTTTCGTAGATTTGCTGTAGGGTTTTCACAGTGTCAGGTAAATTGGACTAGACCATTTGCAGATAAGGGGTGCTTATTCCACAAACGTAACCCCCAACATTTCGTGAATAAAAAGGGGCATATTTTCACAAAAGGTTGGGTAATGTGACCACCTGACCAGACGCGGTGCCCCAATGAACTGAGGTTAGCCTATTATTACTGTTGTGTCAGAACATACACGGATAAATTTTATGCCAGAAGGACGCTAACTTACAACCAACTTACAGCCCTATATACCATTTACAGTACTATTTAATATTTTGGTAATGAAAGTAGTTTGAAATAATCATCAAATTGATTTAAAATGAAACTTTTTGAGGAATGTTATCAATGTGATTGGTAATTAAGGCAATAAAGGCAATTTAAAACAAAATTAAATAGAATTTTTGTTGTGATATTATAATATCACAACAACATGTTGTAATATTATACCGATAAGCAATTCTAAAATCATAGATATCATCAAAATTTTGAAAGTGTCTCAACTAATATAATCTTGCTATATTAATAACCTTTTGAACTCAAATATCTTATGATCTTGTATTGTTAAAAAATTACAATTTTTTTTCATATTTTTAAATCCTTGTTTTGAAAAGATTATTCAGTGAAATAGCTTAAAGCTTACTCCAAATACATATTACTACTTTACACTCTGCAAGTTTCAATTTGATATGGATTGTAACTTCTGATTTATTACCAATCAACTGTGTCAAATGTTCTCTAGATTGTGATTTTTAGGATCTGTGTGAAACTGTGATTTGAACTTGTGTTTGAATTATAAAATAATTTTTTTGGGGGGTCTACAATTTCAAGCACCCATTTGTATGTCCTGGGCGCTTGTTCTTGCTGAGCCGTGCCTCATAGATAAATTCACTTCTTTTTTACATATGTATCTTGATTGTTTTTTATATTTTTATATATTCTAGATACAGACCCCAGCACGGAAGAGATTGGAACTGCTGGCACGTACAAAGATCTCATCTGCCAAGTGGGGGAGCAGTGTAAGGTCTGATTATGGGACTGGCCTGATAGACTCACAGCCCACAAGACCAACAACCCATGAGACCAAAAGCCCAAGTGACCGATAACATCAGTCCGATGAACTGTAAAAAAAGCTCTCAGAAGGCCCACAATCCTGACACGTTAGTCTTGTGGGCTTTTTGATAACTTTCAGGTTTGCTAGACCAACATTTTCGGTCTCATGGGCTGTCCATCTCGTGGACTGTCGGTCTCGTAGACTGTAGACTCTTATTTATACCCTGTTGTAGCCTAATACTTATTCATACATAATTCAATAAACTGCCTCAAATGATCTGCAGCGGCATGTTATAACATCTGCGTTGAGCGCTTCACAAATTGGTTGTATTTTATGATGCACAGATAAAAGAATACATACTGTATAGGGGCCTATTTTTTTGATTCCATTTTCCTTTCATGTACATGTGAAATGGTTTCTATGTTGTCTTTTATATGCATCATGAATTGAGTTTACCATTACTGTAAACTGTCTATGATTATGATTTTATTTCTTTTTTTGTTGTAAAATGATCTTTGCAAATTTTTACCAGTGAAAAACAAATTACCGAATAGATAATAAACATTCAATTTCATTTTCTTTCTATTATTTAGAAATTTCATTTGTAACATTTATACCGGTAATAAACAAATTTCTGAATGGACCATAAATAGTTATTTTCAATTATCATGGAATATTTCGATGTTGCTGCCACAAGATGATAAAACTAGTTCAGTCTTTCTCTCCATTGTAACCAACACAGGTATCCTGGCAGCAAGATGGCGTACCACTCAACCTGACGGACGATGGAAGGATCTTCTGTGAGAGCGAATGTAACTGCCGAGCTTTGAAATTCAAGTCCCTCGACTTAGATGATGAGGGGAACTATACCTGTTTAGGGGAGGCAGGATGTGAAAGAGAAAACCTGCCACAACAGACTTACTTGAGAGTGGATAAGGATCAACGTAAGCAACTTTTCTCTTTTATTCTTTTTTAAGCGACATTTGCATTTACACCACATATTCTTTCAACATGATTTGTTAGCCCTGCCCTGAAAAGGGCCCACTCATGCTCTATCTTGAGGTCTTGATAGGCTGTTCCTATTGTCTTCAGGATTTATTTATTTGTTAATTATTTATTTGTTTGTTTATTTCTCTCTTTATGTGTATCGATTATTATGAAATCACCATAAATCACCTGGAAAATGATTTGAACATAGATAGAATGTATAAGATCGACCTTTAAACAAATTCTTTCTATGCGCTAACAGTTTAAGGGTTCAAATAAATAATAAATAACACAAAACCGAGAATAAATAATAAATAGCATCAAAATGCACACACGTAACCCAAGTCAGACTTCAGTTTGCCGGGTACCAGCCATATTCTATGTGAGCAGGTACATGTATAGGCTAGTCTACTCAGCTGTTGCTTTCATGTGTATTAAGAGTGTATTTAAAATTCAAATGCTCTTTAGAGAGGTTATATTTTAAGCTCACATTTAGATTGAAAGATAGCGACATAGAACCCCTAAATATAGGGGGCTGCAATCTACAAGCCCAGCTTTTCAGCAGTCCCCTCAATGACCAACCTGTTTTATATGCATGCTGTATACTGTGGACCAATTAAAAATATATTGTTTAAGTTTCATTTTTTTTACTATGTACAATGCAATCCCATGTACTTTATTTATTTTGTTGGAAATGGAAATATACAGATCAAAACACTTAAGGATGGTTGGTATACTTTAAAAGGTGTAAAGTGAGATATATAAAATAGAAGATGTTAATGCTTTATTACCAATGCATGCAATTTTATGTTTAGTGACTGAATTTTCAGAATGCAAACTCATTCCTTTTTTCATATTATTATTATACATGTACCGGTAATACATATGATGCATGCGAATGAGTTAATTATACAATCTATTCGCAATCAAGTTGAGGCTGTTTGCATCTATCGTACAAAGCTGTCGGACTAGGTGCGTAAATAGCCTCAAGAAGAGCAGATAGATTTTTTAATGAATGAAGAAAATGTGCATCGTTTGTTTTATACAATTAAACTTTTAGATCCTTGTTAAAGATAAACTTGAGTTCTTATAAAAAAAAGAAAATGAATTCTCACACTGAATGTTCAAGATTACAAATAAATGTCATTTGCCAAACAATTTTGGAAGAAAATGTATACTGGATGAGTAATGAGTATAGAAAGATAAGGAAATCAAGGTATAGTAACCCCAACATTATTTGTTTAGTCCCAAATACATCTTTATGTGTACAGTGCTTGTTACTTTACCAAGGCTGGGCCAAATTTATTATGATTTTGATGACTCCAGAATCTTGCAGTTCACACCAATACTTACATGCTACACGATCAACTTTTTCTGATCCATTCCACACCTTTTCTTTCACAATGCAATTGCTTGACCAGAACTCAACTCTATCTTTAATGCATGTTTTTTCATGAAAAAAATTGGGATAGGCTCAGTAAAGGAATCACACATGCTGGCCATGTTTGACAAGTCATATGAATAGGACATATGAGAGAGTTGTATAACATTTCTTATTTTATCTCTGCAGATTCTATAGGCCCTGTCATCAAGTATAACTCTTCATGCCAGGATAAGGTAGTCCATCCGGGAGAAGACGTGACCTTCTGTTGCGTCTGCCAAGTGGGCGTGGTCTCGGATAGTACCTTCACCTACTGGGAGGATGAAGGTGTGATCCAAAATGTGAGGTGATTATCCCCTGTCTTATGAAATTGTAAATAATAAACTCTTCATGTTGTATAGTTCCCTCTCAAGGTCAAGATATTAATGAAGCTATAAAACAATGTGTCTTGACTAAAATTGACCGATTAGCTAACAGTGAACCTGTATAGAAAGACCAAAAAGCAATCTAGAGGCAGGTGCATGGTCTATATGAGAAGCATTAATTATTTCTAGTGAGACAAGAAGTGTGGTCTTATTAGACAGAGGTCCTTAAAGCAGGTTTGATTGTATCAACCCTTCCCCTTTACATCTGGAGAACTAAAATTTCCCAATGCTTTTAAATGAATCAGTCTTGTCTTCTCAAATTGGCGTTGATCTTAGATTGGCTCTGATGACAATTACTTGGGGTTTATTTTGTCAAGAATATTGAATAGGATTGGGGTTGCCTTTGGGTTTTGGCGTAACTGTAGGATTAGGGTTAAGTGTAAGGTTGAAGTTCTGAATTTGGTTAGTATAAGGTAAATACTGCTGAGCATTTGTAACAGGAGGGGCTCCCATTTTTTCTTTTCTTTTTTCCTTATACTTTCTGGGGACAAAAGGTAATGTTTATTAAAAAAACCTGTTTGAATGAATATTACAAAATCAAATGAAAAATTGCAAAATTTTAAAGGACATGCATGTAGAAATTATACATTCTATTACCGGGTATGCATTACCAATTTAAAGACAAACAATTCGTTCTTTACCGATAAAATAACATTATACAAATGACAAGGTATTCCTTTCTATTGAGGTGAACTAAGGGTCTCAATAACAATGGTCCATTTGATTACTTAAATGTATCTATTAAATTGATCCGGGGGAAATTCTATGTTATAGCACATGCAAAAGGATTAAGGCATTATCATGAAATAGGAAACCACCATTTGCTCCGCACATTGGCGCTTCATTGTGTCACACGCATTGCATGGTTTCCTCATTCCCACTCCATAGACTTCACACACAAGCGTGTGCGTGCTGATGACCATGATAATAAAGAACAGTAATCATAATAAAGTAATTCTCATTATCATAATTATTTTCAAAGCAAAGGAACGGAAGAAATAGAATCCTGCATCACCTTACGCGCTGTGAATAAGACATCTGAGGGGAGTTATACTGTGTATTGCTCTACGCCTCTTGGCAACATCAACAATACACTCAACTTGAAAGGTAGGATGATACAGATTAGAGCTGGTAAAAATGATTGTGAAGATGATGAGGATGATTATTGTGACAAAAGTGATGATGATGATGATTATGATGATTGTCATGATGATAGTGATGATAATGATGATGATGATGATAGTGACTGAGATTTTTATGATGATGGTGATGATGTAGATCATGATGATAATAATGATAATGATACAATTATGATATCGATGTTGATGATGATGATGATGATATGAATAACGTTTACATGCCCTAGCTCTCTCTATCCTTCCCACAACAGTCCAACCGAGACGGTCTTTACCGAAGTGGGAGATACCTGTTAGCGTGATGATGGCATTCATCGTGATGACTGTCTTAATGTTGGGCCTCATCTACAGAACAAAGAGGACTGAGATACAGCTGCTATACAAAGACCAGTTTGGAAAACAGGAAAAAGATGGTAAATAGGGGCACTATTATTACTAACCATCTGTTTAGAGCTAGAAAGGCGTTAAAGAGAAGGTTGAGTTCTGGGAAGAGGTAAAAAATAATTTGTGAGCGTTATCATTGTTATTATGCAAGGGTGGAAGAACATCAGATTAAACATGTTCCCTGAAAAGCATGGCTCTTCATATGCCTTCATATTCTAAATATGACATAAAATACGTAAAAATCGGGGGGTAGGTTTTTTTCGCCATGTGCTCGCGTAGTCCCATATACATCATTCTATGTACAGTGCTTGTAACTTTGCCAAGATTTGGCCAAATTTCTTATCATTTTGATGATTCCAGAACCTTGCAATACACACAAATACTTATATACTAGATGATCAACCTTTTCTGATAGATTCCTCACCGTTTCTTTCACAATGCAATCACATGACCAGAACTCAACCTTATCTTTAAGTCCTAAAAACTATTTGAGTTGACACCCTTCTGTTCTCCAAACAGACAAAATGCTTTACAAGTGCAATTTCCCAGATTAATTTCATTACATTTTTTATGAATCTTACATTTTCTAGCTGAAACGGATGAGTAGTCATTTTTTAATCTGCATGTGTTCTTTTGGGTGGTATTTATTATCCTACTCTGTTAATTTTAAGATTAGATACCAATTGTTCTTCATCAGGCTCATCATTGGGATCTAATGCGGCTATATTGTATTATATACATCATCTTTCAACTTCTTATCTGTCAATTTTCTTGTAAAAATCATATTTTTATGCTGATGTTAACCTTATTATACAGTGCGTCCCCCAAAAAACGAAACCGAGAATTATCAATGTTTTATCATAACTTAATCACAATGATTTCTTGTGACTACTCTGATTTGACTCATTGTCTCACTCTCAGACGGCAAGGATTACGATGCGTACATATCTTACTACTGGTCAGACGGTGAGAGTTCACACAATCCAGACCGACAGTACGCCCTTGACCTCAAACAACGCTTGAACAAGCTTGGTTACACTGTGTGCCTTGCAGAGACAGACTTTCTCCCCGGAAATGGTAGGTCTTCATCATCAAACTTGAACAAAGGTCTTTCTCAATAAAGACTGAATACCGTAATTAACGGTGTATTAACCGCACCTTTTTGCCGCCGAAAAAACTTCAAAGTCGGGGGGTGCGGCTTATACACAGTACACCAACAACAAAAAATTGATTTATGCCACTCCACCTGGCGCTATGCCTGGCAATGTCTCCCAGCTCAGTAATCGGTGTGTTGACTCACCACTCGGAAACTAGAACAACACTCAAATTTGTCTGTCATCTTGGTTTGAAAGTAATCTTTCTGATAGATCTCAATATGTAGTTTATAATAATAATTCCTCCAATTTTTCTTCTATTACACGGCGTACCACAAGGTTCTATCCTAGGTCCTCTACTGTTTTTAAATTTACATTAATGATCTTACACATTCAGCTGCACCTCGCAGTTAAATGAAAGGCCTTCCCGCGTGGCTTTTTTTTAATCGGACCTGGCTTGCTGCCGACAGATTCGGCCAAATTTTGGTTAATTTGCGGTTAATACATGAGGGCGGTTTATACACCGTTAATTACGGTACATTTGTAGAGGTGTCGTGGTCAAGTGAATATGTCACCGGACTGTGGATCACAAGGTCCGCGGCACTAATGTCCTTTGGCAAGACATTAATCTACATTCGCCACACTCGACCCAGGTGAGGTAAATGGGTACCTGGCAGGAATTAATTCCTTGAAATGCTAGAGCGCCGTAATGGCAGCCATGCTAATGCCGGGGTAATAATGTACAAGAACCAAATATTATTATTATGTTTAGATGTATTTAGCAATTTTCTATTTTAATATGAATTCCGGGGTAATAATAGTACATTGCTCAGAAACGTTACTATTAATTGCTTTATAAATGTTAATATTTTTGTTATTATTATTATTATTTAAAAAATTGGAATATAAATTTATCAAATACATACACATACATCCTTTCTGGGCATGTCATGTTAAGAAATCATGAAATAAAGATCATTAAAAAAAAGGTGACAAGAAAATAGACATTTTTGAAGAGCTTCAAGATAAAATATGTGAAATATTTTCATTTAAGCTAATTCTCCATCCCGCACATAGTTGTTCATTAGCAAAGGCAAGTGGTACCCTCTTTTTGAATTTGTTATATTTTCTCAAAAATGCAGAGAATAGGAGACCCATCCGTAAGTACTCAGACATATGGTGTAGTCAAAATAATACAAAAATTCAAACATTATTTTCATTGCTGGTATTTGGTACATCCATCCGAGATAATGAACTGTATTCAGTTGGAGTATGCTAAAATCAGGTGGCTTCACTTCTAATCTGGCGTTTTTTCAAAGATTTCTATTTCTACTGTTATTTGAAGTTTTATATTGGACTGTAGAGCATTAGGCCAAAGACAACTAGTGAAAATCCTAGCGGGTTGTTAATCTATTATTCTGCTTCCATCTTGACATACAAGTTATTTAATGAAGCCAGCAAAAGCCTAGCAAGAGCATTTGCTAGTTTATTTCATAGGCTTTTCATGCCATACATTTTAAAACTAATAAAGGAAAGCTGTGTTTGTATTTGGAATATCATGGTGGGCCTGTTTAATGGAAATTCTGGCATCCAACCTAACCTGTTCTTCTATAACCTCTTCCTATATTGTCATCTTCATTCAGCTACCGTATATGTTGTTGGCAAATGACTTTGGAACGGAATTTCTTTCTAACATCATGTAACTCGCGCCAAAAACAAAGTATATATGTTTCATGCCATTAGTTTTAAAACATAACATATGGCTTGTGGTCTCAAATATCCTGCATTAGCTACTTATTGTGCATCTACCACCCAATAGACCAGTTCACGGTTAGCACATGGCTGCAATGACCCTGAATATATCCACAGATCTTCAAAACATGAAGAGGTTCCACTTTGTACATTTTGAAACAATCACTCCTACAGCGATGGAGATGCTACATACTTCGCCTTTGTTTCCCCTTTTCAAAGAATACTTCTACCTGTGTATCATAGAGTGCTCTGCTTGTGCATAAATGAATAATGATTACATAACTTTCATGAGCACGTATCCAGTATTCCGTCTCCGTGTATATCACAATTTGTTCTGCAATGACCTTTATCTGCTCATGCTCAGACTGCAACCGTGAACTGGCTTATTGATATGTGTGCTGTACTGCAACCGATTCTTAATATCCATATTACCCACTGTCTGTAATTCGCAAAACTTGTACCTGAAGTACTTTACACATCATGAATAATGTTAAATGTTACAAATACTTTTTGAATGAATGATTGTAACAAATGAAATATAATGTTATATAATGAAGCTCATGTATATGTAAACATGCACAATTCAGCATTTTGGCTGCGAGGTATTGTTTCTGAATAAAACCATTATTGAATTGAATTGAACTGATTAAAAATTGTGTGGAGGGAGGAATGCCGTGTTCTTCATTTACTTTCAGTAATGAACCCGCATAATATTGTAATGATATATGTATATCTCATTAGTGTAAAGTTAATAGTGCCACCTAGTGGTGATATGTCACATAGACAAATTTACTTTCAGTAATGAACCCGCATAATATTGTAATGATATATGTATATCTCATTAGTGTAAAGTTAATAGTGCCACCTAGTGGTGATATGTCACATAGACAAATTTACTTTCAGTAATGAACCCGCATAATATTGTAATGATATATGTATATCTCATTAGTATAAAGTTAATAGTGCCACCTAGTGGTGATATGTCACATAGACAAATTTACTTTCAGTAATGAACCCGCATAATATTGTAATGATATATGTATATCTCATTAGTATAAAGTTAATAGCGCCACCTAGTGGTGATATGCCACATAGACAACAACACAGGCAGAACTCTGTATGGATGCTACAGTGGGAGTCTCACATACTGATAAGTATGGATCAAGTATTAAAGTTTCATTTGAGCTTAAAGAAAAACTTGAGTTCTGGTTTTAAAAAAAAGGAATTCTCACAGAATCAAACAAAACTTACACTGAATGTTCAAGAGTACAAATAAATGTCATTGCCAAACAATTTTGGTAGAAAATGTATACTGGCTGAGTAATAAGCATAGAAAGATAAGGAAATCAAGGTTAGTAGCTCTGACACCATTTGTGTAGTCCCATATACCGTACATCTTTCTGTGTACAGCGCTTGTTACTTTACCAAGACAGGGTCAAATTTATTATGAATTTGATGACTCCAGAACCTTGCAGTACACACCAATACTTATATGCTAGATGACCAACTTTTTCTGATCCATTCCACACCTTTTCTTTCACAATGCAATTGCATGACCAGAACTCAACTTTATCTTCAACTAGATGTCAAGCATTAATATTATTACAAATATATATTCTTTGTGTTCTATTATGATTCCTTATTCTTTGCAGAGACGTCGGAGGAAATCGTCCAATCATTGTCTAGGAGTCGTCGTTATATCATTCTCCTGTCGCCACAGTTTCTTACATACAGGTATAACCCTCTTCACCTCTTCCTCTGTATTATAATGATCATAATACAATATTCATAAAGCTCATAATGAACAAATATGTTTCTCTATACACTGTACAAGGAAAATATTTCTTATTCTTACACTTTCCTTTATTCTTACACTTTCCTTTATTCTTACACTTTCCTTATTCTTAAACTTTTCTTATTCTTATACTTTCCTTATTCTTACACTTTCCTTTTCTTACACTTTCCTTATTCTTAAACTAATCGATGTACACATATACGAGTGCATAGATAAGGGGCTACATAGAACCAAAGTAAAACCTTAAGCACTTGACTTGAAATCCAAGGGTTGTGGTTCGATCCCTGACACAGCACTAATGTCCTTTGGCAAGGCATTAATTTTCATTTGCCACACTTGACCCAGATGAGGTGAATGGGTACCTGGCAGGAATTAATTCCTTGAAATGCATTACGGCTGCCAGAACTAAAGTCAGGGTTATAATATCCAAACTGAAAGGGATGTTTTATTTTAATGTGATATGCGCTTTATTAGAAGAGTTTATTATTATAATTATTCTTATTGATTTTAGGTATATGTCTCTCGAGACTGAGCAATGTCTAGACATCATTAAACAGCACAAGAAGGAGATCATACCCATCTTCATCCAAGAGATCTCACCCGATGTCATCAAGGCTCATGTGGCCCTCGACCACATCGTAAGCACCCACCCACGACTCGACTGGCAGATCTTCAAGGACCCTCGATCTCAGGAGCGATCCCAGGAGCCTCTCAGAACCCTTTCAATGGAAAACGGTAACCATATTGAGATGGAGGCCAGAGAGTCTATTCGGATAGCGCCAAAGCTAAAGAGAGCCGAAACGCGTGTTTGGAGTACTTTAAGATTGCAGATGCCACCCGTTCCTCGACAACGTTCCAGTTCAAGCAGTACAACAGAGCAGCCGCTTTCAAGCGTAGAGGCAGACAGCTTGATAGAAAATGTAGTTTTGCAAGAAAATTCAATGCCTGGGGAGAATCCAGAGGCAGCTAGGCACACGCCACATGTGGTCTGATAAGGACCATTGCAGGAAACCAGTCCAACCACATCTGGGGGGCGTTTCACAAAGCCTCTTTTCAATTACAAATGACAAAAATCAGTGACAAATCTGCTGATAACCAATCAGAAGAAAGGATTTCAGTAGCTTATAGCAAAGACTGTGATTTGTCACTGATGACAAGTATTGTGAAACGGGCCCCTTAGCATTTCACCTGGTATTTTCCAAGGAATGAAGTATTGTACCGGATCAAAGTTCTGTAGATTATTGTACTAGCCAAAACCTTGCTCAGGATGCAACAAATTGGGACAGTCTCAACGAATTGGGACAGTCTCAACAAATTAAGTAAGCTGTGCGATTGTGGCTGGCTTTGTAGGTTCTGCTTGCAATCTATTGTCCTCTCTCGAATCACAGAGTGTCGTAGAGTGGTAGCAGACTCGGCAAATATTTCAGCCTATGTTTAGTTACTTAAGCCTGGTTTAAAGTGATCGTTTAACAATGTTAAATCTGAGATACACTGCCCTACATGTTATCAGTGTCTGTGATATGGTGTAATATTGAAGCCCTAAACAAAATTGCGCTTCAAAGTGATCAAGAAGTGCCTCAAAAAAGTAAAAATCTTTGAGTGACCGGTTTTACCATACTCCTTTTTCCCAATAGACTGCAGTGTTATGAAAACCGTTTAGTAAACGGTTTTCAAAATTTGTAATTCCAATCATAAATATCTTGATAATCAGACAGGCGATCGTCTTGTAAAAGTCATGGGTTTCCTGACTGACCTAAAGGTTTATAATTTCCATTGCAGCATGAGCTAAATCCAGAATTTTGATTCAGAATCTGAGACAAGTTACCGGATCCCTTTAATCTTGTCTGGAGTCTGTTGTGATTACTAAAATCGCCAAATGCTAGAGACCTTGCAGAAAGTTTCTGACTTATAATAACACATAACTTTAAAGACTCATTTCTGGTGATTGTGGCCATATTTAGGTTATGTTTAAAGTCTGTTTCACTCAATAAATTGCCATTTATCATAGACTTTAAGCAATGTTTCTGCCTTATACTGACATACAGCTTCAACTATTCATGCCTAGCTATTGTCCTGATTTGTGGGTTCTGTTTGAAATCTATTGTGTCCACTGATGCTGCTGAAGACTCTATCTGAGCAACATTTCTGCCTTGTAATGACATAATTGTACATATATAGCTTCAACTACTCATGCCTAGCAATTGGCCTGATTCAGGTTCAGTTTGCAGTCTGTTAGTGCTCACTAAAATTGCTAAATATCACAACCTCTAAGCATATTTCTGCCTTTTATTGATGTATTTTTATAACAACTCATGCCTAACGATTGTGGCCTGGTTTGTAAGTTCTCCGTGGAGTTCATTTTTGCTAAAATTCTTGCATATTTCTGCATTATAGTGACAAATCTAATTGAATGTTGTATCTTTTAAAACTTTCTCCTGTACCTTGACAATACAAACCTGCCAAGATACGTGTTTAAAACATGGACCTATCTGAATTCTAATTGAAATAAGTAATGATAAATCTGCAATACAATGCCATGTGTAAGTGGTGCTATAAGCTGCTAAAGTATGTATGATATGTATTTTAAGATTTTCTATACTTCTATTTTTTGTCCCTTCTCAATTGAGAGATGGTCTTCCCAAACTTACGTTGCTGAAATTGCAAACAAAAACTTTGTAAAGGGATGGAGTTATTTTATTTCATATTTCGTCGTTCGAAATTACATGAGATCCCGTCGCGCATGCGCAGTCAATTCGCCGCGCAATTGATTTTTACCGGGAAAGTAACTTTCCCTCAGCAGTCAAAATACCTAATTTTCGGCGTTTTTTCGGACCAGCGGTTTCGAAAAAATACAACATTAGGGAGAGAAACTCTCCTTTTTCATGTTTTTTGAAGACTTTTGAGAATCTGTGCTGTTTTTATATCATATATCGAAGTTTTGCTCCGATTTCCACGGACACGATGGCGTCTCCGTCAAGCAGCAACGGCAGCACCAAGCAGAAAACCAGCGGAACGCTGAGCACGGCTAAAGCCGGAACTCCCCCGGGCGAAACCGCCGCGGGCACCTCTACGAAGCCTGAGCCAAAGCGCTCAGCGGCAGTGAAATCCTCCGATACGAAACGCAAAAGTGTCTTGGCAAAGCCTGCCCCGAATGAGTCTAAGAACTCTGGGCCTAAAAAGAAGGGCAAAAAGCCTGAAGAAAAGGAGGACTTCACGGATTTACGAGGAAGACTTGACAAATTGGAATCCTTAATGGAGAGAATGGTGGATTTTTTGCCTTGTCAATCTGCAACTCGCCCCACCGGGGATTCACCGCCGACAGCATGTACAGCTGCGGCGAACGTGAGATTTCTTGAAGTTGAACATGATGATGATGATTTTGAGCATATTGACACTGGAAACATGGGCCAATGCCCTAATTCATATGACATTGGCAGCATGGATGAGGGTGATATCAACGAAACTGTTGCACCAGGTTTAGACCAGGAGAATATGGACAAAGTTCCTGCCCTGGCTCAGAAATTTGCTATCCCCACTGGGGTAGGTGGCGCGATCCACAATGATTTAGCAAAGTCTGCCATGTACCTCATGTCCAACCAGCTAGAGGAAAATGTGTTGGAGGAAGCTGGAGGGAAATACCCTCCTCCAAGCAATTGTACTCCACTGTGTTGCCCCAAAGTGAATGCAGCAATATGGGAAAACCTATCCTCGCAAACAAGAAGCCGTGATTTGAAACTGCAAAGAATCCAAAAGCCCTTGAACAAGGGGACTCACAGCTTTTATTCAAACTCTGTCCCCCGATAGCCTATCAGAGACACAACAGGATGCATTGGCATTGCTGTGTAACACAAACTTTGAAATCAACTGCTTACGCAAAGATCAGATTAAGCCAGACTTAAATGCCAAGTACTCACATCTATGCAAACCTGCCACACCAGTGAGTCGGTACTTATTTGGCGATGACTTAACAAAGAGAGTCAAAGATCTTACAGAACAACAAAAAGCTGCATCTGGCGTGGTGCGTGGACAACGTACACCCCGCCCCCAGTACCATCCGTACAGGACGCAAGCGTCCAGCACTTTCCAATACCGCAGACAAGGATGGAACCGTGCCACCGGCACATCACAAACTTTTACAAGTAGCAGGCCCGCAAGTGGGAACTACAACAGGCCTTTTTTAGGCCAGCGAACCCAACGAGGCAGACCTTACAGAGCTCCGCCTCACACCCAGACGATGAGCATGGGGAAACAAACCCAATCCTTCCAGCGGCCACAGGCCGCAAGGAGGAAATAGCTACACCATTACCCAAAGAGGTAAGTAGCACATATGAATATTTTGAGAATGTTAAGATTAATGCTCCTTCTACTTCATGTACATTACAACAAGAATGCATCTCAAATGTGCCTGTTGGTGGTCGATTGATATATTTCTATCGTAGATGGCGTGAATTAACGTCAGATCTTTTTCTGCTATCAGCAGTGCGAGGCTATGAGATCGAATTTGATTATTCGAAAGGGGTTCCCTCAAGAAATAAGCCCCTCTATGGTTACAAAAAGAGCCCTTTAGAAATAAATCAGATTACTAAAGAAATCTTGGCTCTACAAGCAAAAAACGTAATAGAACCTTGCTCATTTGAAGAGGGAGAATTCCTCTCAAACATCTTCACGAGACCCAAGAAAGATGGGGGTACTCGTATGATCTTAGACTTATCAGAGCTTAATAAAAGTCTGAACGTACAACACTTTAAGATGGATAACATCCACACTGCCAAGCACTTGATTTCTCCGCACTGTTATCTTGCATCAATCGACCTCCAAGATGCTTATTACTCCATTCCAGTAGACCCAAATAGTAGAAAATACTTGAGGTTCATGTGGCAGGGTGAGCGCTGGCAATTTGCAGCCTTACCTAATGGGCTCAGCACAGCCCCCAGACTGTTCACAAAATTGCTGAAGCCAGTCTTTGCCGAACTGCGACAAGCAGGTCATACAGTCATAGGATATTTGGACGACACCATAATTATTGGTGAGACAAAAGAGAAGCTTAAAGAGAGTGTGAGTGCAACAACCAAGATCCTCTCAGAATTAGGATTCCTCATTCACACTAAAAAATCAGTGCTCATCCCAACACGTGAACTAGCCTTTCTTGGCTTCATTCTTAACACTGAGAGTATGATTGTTAAATTGCCTCAAACAAAGGCACAAGAAGTGAAAGATATATGCCGTGAATTAATGGGCACGTACCTTCCATCAATACGAATGGTAGCACGAGTGATTGGGAAGGTCATAGCTACTTTCCCTGCGGTTGAGTATGGCCCCTTATACTATAGATCAATGGAAAGGGACAAAATTGCAGCCCTCAGACAAAACAGGGGCCATTTTGACAGAAAGATGAAGTTGTCCCTTGAGGCAAAAGAGGAGTTAAAGTGGTGGATGAACAATGTTTCTATGGCCTCCTCCCCAATTGTTAGGAAAAAACCTGACTTAGAATTGCACACAGATGCCAGTGGCCTTGGATGGGGAGCTACTGACCTCCAGAAGCAAACAGGGGGTCGATGGAATGAATTTGAGGCAGAAAGGGCAAGAAACATTGAAATAAATTTCCTGGAAACCCTAGCCGCTGGGTTGGGGATAAAATCCTTTTGCATGAATAAGCGTAACGTTCATGTGATGGTAAGAATAGATAATACCACTGCAGTGGCTTATTTAAATCACATGGGAGGTTGCAAGTCCACAATGTGTGACAAGATGTCAAGAGAAATTTGGCAGTGGTGCATTTCTCGAAAAATTTGGGTCTCTGCAGCCCATGTACCTGGTCGGCTCAATACTATAGCAGATGAAAGATCCAGGAAATTTAATGATCGAACAGAATGGAAACTAAACAGACAAGTGTTCGATAGAATAGTTTCCCACTTTGGTGTACCAGAAATAGACCTGTTCGCCTCGAGACTAAATGCTCAAGTAGAGAAATATGTCACTTGGCACCCAGACCCTGGGGCTTTTGCAGTTGACGCATTTACGCTAGATTGGAAACCTTTTGCATTCTATGCATTCCCACCGTTCTGTATGATCCCCAAATGCTTGCAAAAAATCAGAGAGGATAAAGCTAGAGGGTTACTTCTGGTCCCTAATTGGCCCACTCAGGCGTGGTTCCCTCAGTTGGTTAGCATGATGGAAGGAGAGCCATTGTTTATCCGGAGGCAAGAAGATTTACTACTCCTTCCTGTGTTAAACACCACCCACCCTCTTAATGCTAATATTGACCTCCTATGTTGCAGGTTATGCGGCAACACTTTGAGAATCGGGGACTAAGCAGACGAACAGTGGATATCATTACAGCTTCATGGAGAGCATCAACCTGCAAGCAGTACCAAGTTTACATCACACAGTGGCGAAGATTTTGCCACAGCAGGAATACGAGTTACCTCCAAGCCGAGGTGGAAACGGTACTAGAATTCCTTAGTAGTTTATTTCATGACAGGAACCTTAGCTACAGTGCGATCAATACAGCTCGTAGCGCTTTATCCACTTTTCTGATTCTCGTTGACAGTAATCAGACAATGAGTACTCACCCACTTATAACCAGACTGATGAGAGGTGTTTTTCAACTCAGACCTGTCTTACCTAGATATACAGAAATATGGAATATTAGTCCAGTCCTCAATTTTCTAAGAAAATTGTCTCCAGTAAACTCCTTAAACCTCAGAGATTTAACACTCAAAGTATGTATGCTAATGGCTCTTGTATCGGCACAGAGAGTGCAAACCTTGCATATATTGAAGACTAACAAGATGACCCTAAAAGGGGGCTTTGTGGTTTTTCATTTGGATGAACACTTGAAGCAAAGCAAACCAGGAAATACCAATTTTAAGTTTAAATTGGAAGCATATCCTCCTGATAGAAGATTGTGTATCGTAAAATATGTGAAACATTATGTCCAGCGCACAGGACTACTTCGTGGGAATGAGAACTCGTTCTTTTTAAGTTACACCAGACCTCATAATAGAGTAACAACTCAAACCTTATCTCGCTGGATCAAGACCTGCTTGCAAAGAGCAGGTGTGGATACAAACGTTTATAAGGCTCATTCAACGCGGGCAGCATCAACTTCAGCAGCTGCCAAGGCAGCACTTCCAATGGACCAGATCCTAGCCCGAGCAGGATGGTCTTCAGAGAAAACGTTCAGGAAGTTCTACAGGAAACCTTTTGAAAACAAGAGAAACTTTACCCAGGCAGTCTTACAAGATAGCACACTGCTTTAAGAACTGCATCATGAGGCTTTTCAATAGAACTGGCATTAAGAGACCAGCTGTCTAATTAATAGAACTGGGATTAAGAAACCAGATGGCTAGAATAAGCTAGATACAGAAACGAACAATGTTTTTGCAACATTATGACGTCTTATATATGGACGTCTTGTATGTGAAATGTTTTGCCACATGTATGAACAGACTACAATAACTGTCAAATATGGTGAGTCATTGGTTAGAAGCATCCAATTCAATCTGCATAATCAGTGTTCACTTTCCATACATGTTGGTTGTTCCAAATGTGGCTACTATGCTTCAAAATCTCATGTAATTTCGAACGACGAAATATGAAATAAAATAGTAAGATTAAACGAGAACTTACCGTTTGAAGTTTGATCTTTATTTTATGAATATTTAGGAGGAAGTTATTACATGCCCTCCTCACCCACCCAAACTTCAAACTTAAGTGTAAGTTCCTGTTCCTTACTACTGAGAGTAACCACATTTGTAGCTTTGAATATTGACTGCGCATGCGCGACGGGATCTCATGTAATAACTTCCTCCTAAATATTCATAAAATAAAGATCAAACTTCAAACGGTAAGTTCTCGTTTAATCTTACTATTAAAACCCATTTGAAACAATTTTGTTTTCACTTAATACACATATCCCTTGGTTTTACAGTGGGTCATCTCAGACATAATACTCAATGGGAATGCTTCCTATATATATATATAGTTGCTGATGAGCCTTCGGGTGAAACAGACTGTACAACTCTTACCAATAAAGTTGAACCTTTCCAACTTATATATCTATATATATATATAAGTAACTTGCTTTCTCAGCAGTCAGATAGAATATACAACATCAACACTGCCAATCTACCAAATGTATGCTAGTTTGCCGTCATTTTACATGCATATGACCATGTCTTAGAGTCATTGAAAAAGTTGTGATTCACTTGACTAGTTTCTTCAAAGACTAAAAACATACCTCTACAATTCGAGGGTTCAGTGACACAAAGATTGTGCCTAAATGAGTATTTGATATCAAAATGTTCAGAAAATGTGGGCTTTCCAGGAAACACAAAGACTTTACTCCATCCAACACCCCATTGAAGTCAATGTCTAGTGAAACATAGACTTAACCCCTTAAGGCCCAAGTGCTCAGTGACACATAAACCACTTGTTCTCAAAATGGCCAAAATGGAGTTATGTCTTTGTGTCACTGACCCCTCGAATTCTTCTTAAGCTGTCCTTAGACTATGGGGCAGCACCTTGTATCATCTGGAAAAGGCTCTATGTAAATCCAATTACGGTATTATTATTATTATTGACCTAAATGAATCTACTGTAAAACCAACAAGTTTAAGCTAGAAAGGCAATAACTTTGTATCAAAGTATATGAGTTCATGCCCCATACTCTCAACAGACAAAGAAAATAAAGAGGGTCAAGTGCTTCATCAGGTCTTGTTAGTATGTGTTTTTTTTTAGTTCCAATGCAAAAAAAAGACGGCTCTGGCAAACATTCAATTCAATTCAAGAAAACTTGAAACAAGGTTGTTAAAGTAAACATTTTATTTTAAAGAATTTTTGAGAAGTTTGAAAGGTGATTGAAAGTATGTCTGTTTTTGTCTTGGTGCTAGGCTTATGAGCAAATATTTAGTAGTTATGATAGTCATTGAATGAGCAAATATTTAGTAGTTATGATAGTCATTGAATCAATAATAGTCAAACAGCTTTGTGCTTAAGAAACTGTAATATTTTATGCTTTTGAAAATCGTGATAAAACATGAATTTCATCACCACAAATGTGGATGGGTCATCCTGAACGATGGATATAAGTTTTGATAGAATTTGTGCAATAAAACGTAAATTTTCTTTAATTAATAGTTTATATTTTGTAAAGCTTCTAATGCATTTTTTATGAATATTTGTGACTACTTTTTAGAATTGTAATTTTAAAAACTTTGTAGACTTGTATTGATTAATAAAAGGATCAGCTTTGTAAAGCTCAAATACTTATCTGGATGTTTTATGATTAGTTGTGTATGCTTTTTAGAGGTTTTAATTTTGTGGTGTATATGTCACTTAAAAATTAAGTTCAATGGTAAATTATGGTATCCTTGATTCCATGTATAATTATCTGTTCTGTATTTCCGATTTATGCTTTTATTGGAATTAAATACAATTCTAATTCAACTAATTTCTGCTGTGAAAGGTTGGCAGGTATGCTACTGTCACTTTGATTCTATAATTCAGATTTTCTTTGTGACGCCAAAGCCAAGTTCAGAGCTATCCTATATAAATTCGGTGGGCAGTATTTAAAGGTATAGAACAGTTTTGGAAAACGCCCCCCTCTCCAAAAATGAAAATAGAATGTTTTATTACCAATCATGCGAAAGAATATATTTTGACTAATATGTGATGATACAAATTTTGCCAGGAAACCGCCTACTAATTGATATATCTGGTAAATTATCATATCGATCCGGCCTGGATAGATATCGTGAATGCACTTCAACTTGAACATTTGGGCATATATTTCTGCTTTTTTTTGCAAATTTAGGTTGAAGGATTGTCATCTAAACCTCTGAAGGCAATATTTACCGTAAACAATATTGAATGGATATTTTGCACCAAAACCCTTGAACCGCAATATTACCACTACCGGTCTTTATCTTTAACAAAAAAAGACAGCATAGCTACAAGTTAACCTTGAACCTATTGAATCGCATGTATTATATCTAACACCTGTTTCAATGAGATTTCAAGAAACTGTTTTTATTGTAATTTCTGAAAAATTAATAGAGTAAAAGCAACAATATAATATATATAATATCATCTTAAAAGTACAAAACAGGCACCCGCTCATGCACCCATACACACACACACTCGCATACTTCCCCAGGGGGCAAATTTACATTACAAAAAGTCAATGAAGATGTTAAGGACAACAGAGCTTTGCAAAACTACTACAAAATTTCATTCAAACTTGATAGACCATTTTTTTAAATGGACATGTAACTTATTTTTCTTTTGGGCAATTTTATATTCTATTTTTTGTTTGAACTTTACCATTGAAACAAAAGCTTCGTAAATAATAACTTTTCCCTGAAACCTACAGGAGTAAATGTAATATTTTAAACACAAACAGAGAAAAATTATACAAGAGGCGTGTGTGTCCCTTGATTGTATCCCAAACAAATAATTACATTTTGTCAGAGTCAGATTATAACTGTGATCAGTGCCAATGTTCATCTTAATCACCAATTTTTCCCACAGTGGTACAACTTTTCTACAGGGATTTCAAGAAACTTGTACTTATGACACTTTAATTAGTGAAACGATGCACAGGAAAATTAATTCCCCTTTTCCAGAGAAATGTCATTTTATAAAGATCACTCAACCAGGGAAAATGTGGGAATCTCATTAGTAGGAAGTGAAAGTAGTTGTTCTCTTATATATTTTGTTTAGTGTCCAAACAGGATATATACTGGATGACTGACACGCACTATCTGCTCTACTTTGGCCAGGAGGGATTATACCTCCCTGCTGGTCACTGACAAGTGGTGATCTTATCAAATCAGCTCTCAATTAGAAGAAGAAAAAAGGGATCATGGGGGACCAATGGTATCGCTTGGGCATTGTTTGCTATATAGAGGGCGCAAGTAGCTGCAAGTAGTGCAGTCCCGCTTTAATTACATGCAAAGTTTGGGAAAAGGTTCAAAAATAATGATCCTGGAATTTCAAATTCCATCAGGGAAATATCATGGGTGGTATTCTGAAAAAAACTATGTTAACTTTAATGCTAGTAAAAAGATGTTATTTGTCATAATAAATGTAAGTTCGGACTTTGCGATCCAAACGGTATGAACAACTTCTTGAAAGTGAAACTTTCTTCCTTTCTCATGCAAGCAGGATTGGTGCTTAATTGGCACAACATTATACTACTCAGAATTAGTCTACATGCACTTGGAATTTAATTTGCATACACGCCCCAAGTCTTATCAAACGGGGTCGTTGTTACTATGTACCTGTGGGCTGGCTAGGTGTGAAAGACCAACCAGACTCTTTTTTTTTTGTTATACTTGTCATAGACAAATTGATGCTATGGCAGATAGTGTATAGTGCTGACCAATGAGCAGTAACTATACCCTTTGTGGAACTAATTCATGAATAATTCCTATTTGGCCTGATAGCCTTCAACTTCAGCCTAAGTTGTACTGTTCTGGTTACATTCTTCTACACCATAATTATATAGGATCTAGCTTTTAAATCTCTTTCCATCCCTGATGTTAAAAGGGAAGGTGGATGAATGAACCTTGCCGTTAGTGACCAACTATCTATAAACACCATCACTTCTTATCCTCACTTTACCCGTAACACCTGCCTATCCATTCTCGTAAAGCCATTCTTTCTATTAAGTGTGCCTTTTTTCGAAGTTATGATGGTCTAGACATGATAGCGTATTGGTGTTGGTATTTATTTTCCATATCACAATATTAAAAACAATAAAAAGAAAATTCATGTACATAGTAAAAATCAATGGTATAGTGAATGGCTGGATAACCCATTCAACTTTGTTAGTAGGCCTATAACAAAACTGTTCTTCCCTGGGGTCCAGGAATTAAGATATTAAGAGTTATTATACAACATACAATACAACTTAAAATAATATAATTTGAATACATATAAAACCTAAAACATATTAGAGAAGCATAAACAGACTTTCAAGAATTCAACTTCAGGGCGACATCAATGCTCTATACATGTATATCCCATAGAAATATATCATATACTTTAAGATTACATAATAGTCATTGTAGGAATGATAATTATTTTTACAAAACTTAATAAGTAATGAAATTGATCTAAAGTGAAACACTTTTGCCCCATTAATTTAAAATTCATTTTAATGGCAATATACTTTGAAAGGCCTATGATGTGAATTCAGGATGTGAAATTATCTATTTTCTTTATCGAGGGATCCACATTTTACAAGCTCTGCTTTTCAGTGGATCCCTCCATTTCCACGGGTTTATCTTTAAAAAAAAAAAAAAAATTATACTGGATATTTATGTATACTTTCTATTTCACAACTTTAAACCATGTAAAATGTATTTTATTTTTGAATGTTGAATTGTATATCTGATTTTTTGTCAAAATTGCTGTTCTGTTGGAAATGAAAAATAAAAACTGAAACTGAAACTTGGTATCGAGAAAGATCTAGTTGACGCGTCCTATACTGTTCCTGTCAAATAAGGCCAAAAAAAAAAATCATTTGGTTGTCCTCGACCGCCCGCTCGTCATTTTCGGGCCGCTCGTATTTTTTTTTTTTTTTTAAACATTTTTTTTTTTTTTTTTTAACATTTTTTTTTTTTTTTTAATTCATTTTTTTAATTTTTTTATTCATTTTTTTTTTTTTTTAATTTTCAATGCCAAACATACCATTTTATGCATTTGCAAGGATCAAAATGCGTCACGTTGCCAGTTTGGTCTTTTCAGTACGCAATTAGGTATTTATTAAACTTGCCAATTTTATTTTTCTACGTCAAAATGCCGTTCATTCAAATCAGGGTCTGAGCATTCTTAAACTCAATTTAAAGCCCATCTGTACTAGTTTACAGGAGGGATTAGACCACCCTGCAAGGTCACTGCACAGGTGGTTATCTCATCAAATCAACTCTCAGTTAATATAAGATAAAGAGGATAATGAGGGACCAATGGTCACCGATAAGGCATTGTTTGCTACATAGAGGGCGCAAGTAGCTAAAAGTAGTACAATGGAGATTTAAAAGGTGCTGTATTTCAAAGCCCAAAATACTTTCTGTGTTGGTCTTGATATTCATTCTACATTAAACTAGTCTTTTACCATATTAAAGTGTTTGATAGACTTTGTTTGTTTAAATGCTTGACAATCCCAATGATTTAATTTTTTTAACAAAATTATTTAAAAAAAATTTATTAAAAACAAATCAAAAAAAGACACACAAAAAATGAGGTTAAAAAAAAAAAAAATCAAAAAAAATAAAAATATTCCGCCCGCCCGCCCCTACTCCAGAATAGCAATCGAGGACAACCAAACAATTTTTTTTTTGGGCCTAACGGCTTTCGATCCGGATTTCCATTTTCTCAAAAAAATTGTCGTATCACCTATGATAGTACCATGTAATTTGTGTTTGTTTCTTAGAATGCATTATCACTTTGGGGTGAATTGATGCACTACGTTCCGCACGGTATATATCGTTTGTTTGGAACCAGATGGGCATTATCTCATATCATTTTACACAAATGAAGAAGAAAGGCCGTGCTCAGAGGTAGATTAAAAGTATCTGAGGCAGAATTAAGAGAAGTGGAGGAAGCGACATTTGTTGGCATTACCATTGACAGACATTTAACATGATATTTACATATAAAATCTGTTAATGACTGTATATACTGAGAAAGGTCGGTATCCTCTTTAAATTACGGCACTGTGTCCCTAAACATATTGATAGATACTATTGTATAAAGCTCTGATACAGCCACATATAATATGGCATCAAGGTTTGGGGTAGTACTTCTAAATCACACTTGAATTGTATATTTATACTCAAAAGATCGTTCTCATACTAATGCACTGTTTCATGACCTCAAATTGTTGACGTATGACTTTTAGCGGAGTCGAAAATGACACTCTATTTGCGGACTTTCAAGAACATTTTCAACAAAATAAGTATCCTTCTATTATGTGCTCATAACAGGCGCGTACGCAGGGGGGGGGGGGGGTTGGGGGTTGAACCCCCTCCCCCTTCAGTTTTTGTATGTGTGTATTTTGGAGCAAAACACCCAAAAATGTTAACCCCCCCCCCCCCCCCCCTTGAAGAAAAAAATCCTGCGTACGCTACTGGCTCATGATATAACTCTCCATGGTTTGAGGTTTATCGACTACTTTCGCGAAGTTTGTCTGATCTTTGATGATTCGGAAGTTCCCTTTTGAAATACATGACACTCTTTCGGGAAATGAATTGCTCTTAAGAAGAAGTGCTCTTAAGAAGAAGAAAAGAATACCCAATGCTTTTAAAAATCAAATCTGCGACATCAAAGTGTTTGTGAACATTCCCGGAAATTACCCCATTGTTGCAATACTCATGCGAACTCAAAGGCTTAGATAATAATGAAGTTACACCACCGGAGATAACATTATGTAAGGATAAACGCGGAATAAACATCATACAAAACCGTGTCGATGTGTTATATTAGTGCCCTTTTGTGGGGCATTAATCCTCATTACTGTCATTTATGACTTAAGAGCGTAGGTCCCCTAGTTGATAAGCATAGTAGCATACACATGCTTTAGCAGTCACGCAAACACTAGTAACTTATTATTCAATACAATCTGAGAATGTCTACTATTATCTAGATCTATTAGGAATAAATCATTGTCTAAATAATTCCATAAATTAGGTTTAACAAAAAATATTCCAACTTTATGAGCAACAGTGTATATATATTTGGGACACATTACACGTAGTCGCCCTTTTTTTTTTGGGGGGGGGGGGCAGGGGCATTGTACTTCTCACTCCACTCAACAATGTGGTCATTTTTGTTTTGCCATTCAGGGCGGATCCTTGATTCTGTGAAAAGGGTGGGAGGGCACAAAAGCAAAAAGTATCTGACGAGCAAACGAATATTTTAAAAATGATTATCAATTTATCAACAAAGCAAGTGTTGAAAATAATATCGCTGGTGACATACGTTACTTTGTCTCGCAATGTATGATCAACAAGGGATCTAAAAGAAAACACGTTTGCTTACAATATATTTTATCACCTGACGATGTGTAGCAGCGGCACACGTAATGTCGCGATCTTTAGATCCGTTGTTGACCATACATTGCGAGACAAACGAATATCACTAGTAGCGATATTATTTTCGATACTGTATCCGCAACAGTTCTTAACTCATCTTCGTCATTATGTTGCAACCATTGTGTGGGTGGATGATGCGTATAATCATTATCCGCCCACGCTGGTAATCATTCATTTTCGTTTCTAATCCCTCGATTCAGGGTTTGGTGCCTATTTTTAACCCATGCTTTTAATTTTTAGTGTCAAAGTGCATTGTGGTGGTTTAGGGTATATGAGTTTTTGATAAGGTACACATCATGTGATTTGCAGCCGTTTCGATTATCCCTCATTGTTTTAGACCCTAATTAATACTGACGTCATTTTCAATCGTGGACGTTTTAACTAAAAATGTGTAAAACGGAAAGTGAATCTCTCTCCCTCTCTCTCTCTCTCTCTCTCTCTCTCTCTCTCTCTATCCCTTCCTCCCTCTCTTCCAACCTCTCCATGCCTTCCTACCCCCTCTCTCCATCTTTCATTCATTATTTTAAAACAATTATCTTCCTTATTCAAATGTGTTCATCTCGCCCTTATTCAAATGAAGGGATTTTTACAAATCTAAATCCAAAACGGATTGTGAAAATCAATTTGAGCTGAACTCGAAACTTGAAACATAATGCCTTACCAGCATCTCTGTCATTTATAAATCAATCAAGGAAATACAATACTGCTGTGGTGACACTTTGCATGAAAACAATATTCTCTCTTTTTCCCCAGAAATGCAGATCTTCCTTTAGTATACAAAATAGCAAACTAATTCTTTGAAGAAGGCTCAATAATTTCCCCCTTCGTAATTTGAATAAATGATTTACGATGTTAAACCGAATCACATCCTAAATATTTGCTTTGTAACTGTTCATCATATCCACTTAGATAGTTAATGTAATACTCAGAATTGATAGATATAGTTTCTATGAAAATTCCTCTCCGTTCGATTTCGTATTAACGAACTTTCACATATCGGTTTCTTTTACATATTGTATTGGCCAAAAATAATGTTATGTTTTTGTTTTGGACCGTTGTCGTATGCCCCAGTGTAACATGTCTCTCCCCCCCCCCCCCCCCCCCCCATCTCTCTCTCTCCCTCTTTGGAGGCGTCAGATGTTTTGACCGGTGAAAATGTGATTAGAATCCGTTTAGAGATAATACACTGTAACTATACCAACAAGGGTCGGTGTGGGAGGGGGTTCCCCATATCATTCTAAGCTTTGATTCCCTAAAATTTGATCAAAGTCCTGTTTTGACAGATATGACATGTATGATGACTTTGAGACTATATCATCAACTCTGTTAAAAATAAACTTGAGTTCTGGTAAAAAAAAAGAAAATGAATTCTCACAGAATCAAACAAAACTTACACTGAATGTTCAAGATTACAAATAAATGTCATTTGCCAAACAATTTTGGTAGAACATTGTATACTGGCTGAGTAACGAGCATAGAAAGATAAGGAAATCAAGGTAAGTAGGCCCGACACCATTAAATTGTGTAGTCTCATATACATCTTTCTGTGTACAGTGCTTGTTACTTTACCAAAACTGGGCCAAATTTATTATGATTTTGATGATTCCAGAACCTTGCAGTACACACCAATACTTACATGCTACATGATCAACCTTTTCTCATCCATTCCACACCTTTTCTTTCACAATACAATCGCATGACCAGAACTCAACTTGTAATCGCCATAAATAGACGGGAATGGAAAGGACATTATTTCAAGGAAATTTTGATCTGTTGATTTATGGAATACCATGAACGAAAGACTTTCGAGAACTATACCCTCCGGCCATTTTGATAGCCTTCTCCATCAACTGTTGAATGTTCGAACAGTAGAATCAAATGATTATTATAAAATACAAACATGATTTGTAAAAAGGGTAGGCCTATTGAATTTTCCTGTAATTCGATTTCTCGAAAATCTTTGCAATCTTCTTGCTGTGAAAAAGAAATGTATCAAATTTGGTTGAGATTAAAGACATTAAAAAGATATATAGACATTTATTATATACAACGTGTGGTTGTAAGGGTTTAGGCATAGCCATGTCATTTTAATGGGGTTTTTAATCATACGCTACAGTGTATTGGATCAAATTGTCGACAGAGACCCCCCCCCCCCCCTCCCCCCGAACTCGTAAGTGGGAAATGCCGTATAAAATGGACACAAAAATACAAATCTGTAAGAGGGATGAAGAGTCAGACAGAGAGAGAGAGAGACACACACACAGAGAGAGAGAGAGAGGGGGGGGGGGGAGAGAGGGAGGGGGGTCAGGAAGCACGTGGAAGCTACCACAAAAACAAAAATCGAAACGAAATCGAAATCGAAAATGGGAATCAGGAAACAAGGTAGATAAGAAAAAGGGGAACTCAGAACACTCAACAGATGACTTGATAAATAAAGAAATAAAGACTTGTATTGTTGCTTCCCTTTTTTAAAACAAATAGCAAAACCGAGACAATTCGCTATATACAAAAATATTATGACGGCACTGATACGATTAAATGTTTTTGTTTCAGTTTCATATTTAGTCCTACACTCCCGCCAATCTAGTTCTTTTATCTTCTCTTTTTATTATATTTACTCTTTAAAACATACTCTTGTCTTTCGAATCACCATGGTAAACAATGAATGACAAGCGAATTAGACCTGCCCAACCCTTCAATAAAAAAAGGAAATGCATAGTCATAGTATATCTTTCTTGATTTCTCCATTTCCCTTAAAAAAGGTGCAAGAATGTGGGATATGACCCGAATTAGTAGCAGTAGTAGAAGTAGTAGCAGCAGTAGTAGTAGTAGTAGTAGCAGCAGCAGCAACAGTAGTAGTAGTAGTAGAAGTAGTAGTAGGTGTTGTTGTAGTAGTAGAAGTAGCAGTATTAGTAGTTGCAGTAGTAGAAGCACCATTTATGTTATACATAATTATATCCGTTTTTCATAATGAAATTTCTTCAATTATCAATGTACATAAAATAGTCATCACTCAGCAGCTGTGAGACTAAAGTGTGAAATAATCTCTTGTTCCTTTCTTCCTTTAACTCTTTCTGTCTTTCTTTTTCTCTTCGTATTTCCAATTCAAGTGTCAAACACGGTAAGATATGAGGAAAATCAGAGAGAGATACAGAATTACAGAATGAGAAAGGTAAAGAGCTTGGTTAATTTTTTTTTTTAATCAATGCCCTGCACAAGTCATCATTATATATATATTTTTGTTATATTTGGTTATTAAAATAAAATAAATGAAATGAAATGAGAGAGAGAGAGAGAGAGATATATATATAGATATATTGGGAGATAGATTGAGACAAAGAGAAACAGACATAAACAGAGAGAGAGGGGGAGAGAGAGACATAGACAGAGAGAAAAAGAGAAAGGGAGATAGAGACAGAGAAAAATGCAGAGAGAGAGAGAGAGAGAGATCGAAAAGGGAATTCCCCCGCGTCATGATCGTAGGCAGACAATCCTGTTTGACGTTGAGGAAACAGTGTGAACGAATTAATACGTCATGAAGGTTTTGACGTCATCTTCATGTATGTATTTAATCATTGTCACTATGTACAGACACACTTTAAAATCTCGAATTCGATTAATTTAAGTGATTTAAAATTGTAAATTAGATTCACATTTTTCTTTTTATAGAGAAATTTTCTTCAGTTTTGGGTAGTTTTTGATAGTTTTCATTTTCTTTTTTTCCCTTTTCTTGAATGGACAGATACTTATCATTATGTTGTGTTTAAAATTTAATCCTAACATAACATTTTTAACGCAAATAATTTCCTAAAAATGTGGCTGCAATTTTTCTATCGTTGAAAATCTGTAATGAGGGAAGAAATTTCTTCCCACTCCCTTGACCTTCGTTCAAATACGCAAGGCAGTGTGAAATAATTGATTACAAATTTATTTGGAACATTCTCAGTGGCAGTGCTACCACCTAATACGAATGCTATGTAGAGGGAGAGTGTGGGATAGATCGGGTAAAATGGGTCGGATTCGGGGGCTCGGTGGGCGGGGGGGGGGGGGGGCTCAAACCAAGATGAATGTACCTTTCAAGGGTTAATCGTCTTATTACGGGGGGGGGTAACTATTTCGGTAGGCCTACATGCTATTTTCCTATCATTCCCACATGACTTCACTTCAATGAATACAAATTGCAGAAATGTTGCGTGTACTCTATTTATACATCACCTTGAAAAGAAAATGATAATGGCAATCATATCCTGGGCTTCATGAGAAAGTACTAACTTTCAAAAACACTTTAATTTTTCATAATTGAGCGTGTAATTTCCTGTTTAAAAAAAATAAAGGACAAAATAAAAGAATGACCCTAAAGTTTGGTTGCACGTATGACCGGAAATATGTAAAAATGGAATTATAGATTAAGTTGAAACGCGAATCGTTTGACTTTTAACACAACAATTTCTATGTGTTGAATTTGCATTTTGTTCATGTACTGTGCGTCCCCCCTCCCCACTCTCCTGCCACCATTTCTTGTAAATAAACTGAATCACGAGAACTTGACCGGAAAGACTCGGCTAAAGAGACAGAGAGCTAAATACAACAGTCGTTTTCAGTAAAGAATTCTCTTTGAACTTTGAACACCCCCCCCCCCCTCACACACGTACCAATAACTCTAATTACCCCCACAAATTATTCATTATTGGCAGCTCCCTTTGGACGACAAACCCTCTCCCGATATCTACCTCTTCGAATAATTACCCTTAGGGCAACTACCCCTCGCCCGGGCAACTCCCCCACCATACCTTACAAGAGATATCCTCCGTCCGATTTCCCACGCCAAAGAGCCGTCGACCTTTGGACCTGGAATTCAGGGAAGGTGTCAAAGATAGCTGCGTATCCCATGGAGAGAAATATTTTAAATATTCAAAATTTAATTCTCGCTACCCCAAATAGCGATTCTGCCGAGATCCGGGGAAAATCCTGAAATCCGCATTGCATTATGGGATAGCTTTTCGACATTACAGCTTCCTGTGCAGGCGTTCGTGATCACAACACTCTCTTTCAGGGTAGAGTTAAACGGCCTTTTGTGCTAAAGTCACTAATTCTGCCCGAAGCTTTCCATTGCATATTATAATCTGTACCAATTACACTGATTGGCATCGATTTTAGCGTGCGTGAAAACTCTGCACAGCGAACACAGGCGCTAGCGCCAGCGGGATGGGATTCTATACCGGAAGTTGTAGTGACGACCCGAGAGAGTGAAAATTACCTCGTCTCGCGAATTTCGAGATTTTCGTACCTATTTAGGGTAGCGAGAATTGAGCGCTCATCGGAGGCGGATACCGGCGCTATACAAGATGCTTTTCATCACGGTATTGCACATTTTTTATTCCACAAGTTTTACGGAACTCAACTGATAACAATGTTTCAAATTACGCCCACGACGAAATATAATACATATTGATTTTAACTTCCTGGTAAAAACCCATATATACCTGAGCTATATTACGCATGATCATCACAACGCAATATCTCTTCCTCGGCTCTTCTCGCCTGCAACAATAATGGTGAAAACTTGATTTAAGAAAAAAAGAATCTGAGGCTTTCTGATCTTGTTTCAACTGTTAGATCCTGTACCAGTTAATTTATCCTTACAGGGACATTGAGAGACACAGCCCAAGCAAAAATTCATCGATAGTAACAACGCGGTATGAAGATGTTTTATTCTCTCTATTTTGCCGCCTTTCTTCTCGGGTGCGTATCGTCTACACCAATATCATCTTCTCTCTGGGAAACACCCTGCCCCCCTGATAAACTGAGTTGTGAAAATGGTAAGTTTTATCATCGTAAATTGGTCCTAAAACATTGCAAATTTGACCAAAATTATTTTGTATTACTCGTTAAAATCACCATCATCAATATCATCAATAATTATCATCACCACCCGCTGCCATTGATAAACTGAACTGTGAAAACGGTTAGTTTTAGCATTGGAAAAAATCGTCATGAAACATCTCAAATTACTTATCAATATTACTACCACCAATATCGATATATATGTGACATATATAATTTATGATATATATTTAATGATGATAAATAACAGAAAGCTTGTGAATTAATTACTCGTTCACGGTTGTTTTGTGGCCAAAGTAATGATAATTTCTAGAGTTACCGGGCTATCAACCAAGCCCTGATATTAGAATTCACAAGTTTGTAAAATTTTAAAGAAGACTTTGGAGAAGAAAAAAAAAATCAACTTAAGTTAGGATTACGTAATACTTCATTGACATTCTCGCACATTCTAACAGGGAATGAATAAAGCTCTTAAAATTGCCTTAGAATGATTTTCGATCGTTTTAAACGCATATATTTTACAGAATGTTCTTCATATTCTTGAAACAATCTTTTTAACCCTGTTTACGCTATCGTAAATATCAAAGAAAAATTCATCAGAAAATTGTCGCGCCTCTTCATATTTTCTGACATTTATAAGTGTGGAGAATGAGTTGTTTATTCATCTTTGTACCATGCAGCTGCACGCCTCGATAATAGATTAAGGTGATCATAATTATCGTCACCTTCTTAAGATAATGGCCTAAGTCACATTTTAAAGACAAAATTATTTTTTCCCAAGTCATCTCTTCATGAGGCTATCCACCTTTGTTAAATGGCATATGTGCTGAATTAAAAATATTCATGCTATTTATACCCAGTTAATATAATGGCCTAATTCAAGCGCGTCAACGATATATATTATTTAGTAAACCCAAAGTAAATGAGTAATCTAATCCTCCTATGAAACAGGAAAATAGATTTGATAGACAGAAATATTTGTATTTCAATAGTCATATATCCCAAAACCTTTCCGTGAAATATAATAATAATAATAATAATACATAAGATTTATAAGGCGCCAAATCCACTTGACAGTCAAATGCTCAAGGCGCAAAAAATATCAATTATTCTATGTTTGGTTCAGTTTTCTCATTTTTTCTTTCAAATCTTGAAAATATGACTTAGGCTATTATTTTAAGAAAGATGGCGATGTTAAAAGTATGGCTGTGAATATTGTTTGCACAATACTTCAAACATTGGCTATGGTGAAGAATAGAGAGAGAGAGAGAGCGCTGAAGAGGGAAATCACTCTCTCTCTCTCTCTCTCTCTCTCTCTCTCTCTATCTCTTTCTCTATTTCTCTCTGCAGGTGCCCTTATAGGGAAAACCCCTTTCAACCCCTTTTTCATCATAAAAGGGAGACCATTTGAGTTTAAGACAAAGCAAAATCTTCCTCACAAAATCCCCAACGGAATACGTGGGAAATCATTCCAGATCAAAATTAAGTGTATTTTAATTTTCAAGTATTGCATGTTTGCATAAATTTTAAACAAATTTTAATTGAAAATGCCATTAATAAAAGCTACCAACCTTAAAAGTATAATGATCATGAAGAAAAGAAACACAGATCTGTTTCCTTTGTGATATTAATATATTTCCCCCAAAAAATGTAAATTAAGACTCGAACCACTAAAACGCATACAAAGTTATTACGTGTTCTATATATAAAACAACAAAACTATTGTCTCTTCACTCTGTCTGTGAGTAAGAACTATTTTTGTTTGTATTATTGGGTTTCAGTTTCTGTTTACTCATGTCTCCAACACTACTTCCCAATGGTAATTGCACTTGCAATATAAAGAAGTAACAGAAATCGTTTTCTTTTTAGATTCAAATATTCTGTCAGACTATGTAGAGTCAGAGAGGGCGGGAGAGAGATGTTATATTACATAAATAATTGCAGTTTGCTATTGTTTCACATCTAAATATAATTTTGTCTTAGTAGGTCCATGCTCTAAACATGCAATCATACTGATGTTATAGATATTTTAATCTTTAAAAAGCCAGGAGAAGATACAGATCAAGACTAAAACAGGTCGAATATATGTAGGTGAAAGAAGGAAGAAAAGCAACGATAGAGAAGAAGCAAAAACATAATGAAGATATAAAAGATGGAAAAAAGAGAAGAGACACCAGCAAGGAGTACTATAAGATGAGAAAGGAGTTAATAAATCACTCACGCCATCAAACTACATAATCACTAATGAGAAGAGGAAGAAGGGGAAAATTTATTAAAAGAACAGAAAACCCCGGTTAGATAAGGCAGTATCGATCTGTTTGATTAAAACTGGATATTTATTTAGTGTAAACTGTTCCTTGAAATGTGGACAATTTTATGGCAGTATCGGTCAATCGTGGTACCAAGGGAAAATCCCGGCCTTTAATATTACTAACTAGTGGTCTTCAAATAAAACAAAGGGTATGCTGTAGAAGCGGATCTGTGATTAAAAAAAAGGGGTAATACCGCAAACTATCTGAAAAGCGAGAAAATAGATACTAAATAGTAATAAAAGTTATCATATGTATTTTTGTTTGTCTGTTTAAAACTACATATTTATGAGGGGGAATTTTGACGGGGATGGTGTCCTTTATAATTGAGTCAATCGGGTTTGAAGGGAGCACGGGATGAATGTGCCCCTTCACCTTTGATATGAGTTAGCATGTTCTTAGAATTGTTTGTTATAATTTCTATTTAAAATACTTTTGATTTTGGCGATGTATGTAAATCGTCTAAATTATGTTTCCCTTAACAGAGGTCACTTTAAACCTCTCGTGAAAATATGCTTTTCTATGTAAACATGAGAAGTAGATGATTGATTTTTTTTTAATGATTCGTTTGACTAAACTAATCAATTCTCAGAAGAAGAAAAAAATGACAACCTCAAGTCCTGTGGGATGTATCAGGATGTTTTTGAGTCACTGTCACGTCAAAACGCACACTGTTTACAATCCTCTCTACATTGTACAAAATAACCTTTTCAAACTTATTTTTGTTTGTTTATTAATCACTTATTCTTGTAGTCATATTTTTGATAACAGGAAGACAAGTACGTGAAGAATTGATGTTAGCATGTGGCTTGCCCGTATCCAGCATCTCCAAATCGGAGGATGTAAAAAAAATGTTATGTATTTGTTTCTTAATTAACACTCACGCAGGACAGCACGTAAATATAAGTGTTTCCGCAAAGAGAAAATAAAGAAAAAAATAAATACCATAACGTTTTTTGTCATTCACACTAGTGCCAATGAACATGAATTTTCTGTTTCATATAACTGAAAAACATGTTTGATTTTTTGCAAGACATATTATTTTTACACGAGGAAGCAATCTACTGACGCAGTATCCTTCCGAACTCAAGCGTCTATCGAGTTACGCACTTTGCATTGTAATATTTCCTCTATTTAATATTAATAATTTCTTATCGCTGGTGAAATATAATTACCTTTATTTTCATAGTAAATCGGAATAAAGAGACACTATTTCACAAGGATCTTATCAAATGTCAATATACCCGTTTTCTGTGCCATATTAATTCACTCGACGGGTGTTCGAATCTACAGGGATGTTATAATGTTATTGAATTTAATTAAAAATAAGACTGGTGGTTGCCGTGTCATAAATTTGTCTCTAAATGCTTGAAATTATTTTACAATGTTTCGATCGAATACCATCATATTATGGAACATCTATATACAGGGATTTTTTCTTGCTTTCTGCCTCAAAACAGGATTTTTTTTTTATAAATGCCAAAATCACCAAAATGAAAGATATTTTCGAATTAATATCTTAATTGGAGTCCATTTCCTTATGTTTCGTCCTGTCTTCTTTGACAATTTTGTTTCCTCAAACTCCTTGAAGTATTTAAAATACTTTTCTTTTTAAAGGAATGTTAACGATGTTCATTTTTATACACGTCCAAAGCAAAAAAAAAACTATCCACCCCCCCCCCCAAAAAAAAAACAATGACGTGGGCCTATTCATCTGTTTCATTCGCCATTTCTCTCTCGCTATACGTATTGAATCTAGAAACGTCTTTCGATTCTATTATCTCTAAGTTTGCTGCGTTGGTATTCGATCGAATATAAGATAACGTTTGAAGCGTATGTGACTGTGTATCAGAAAGGAAATTAAAATTAATACTCACGATGAATCTGTTGAAGTGTCACTCATTGGTGATCAATAATCATATCTCTCTCTCTCTCTCTCTCTTTCTCTCTCTCTCTCTTCCCTCTTTCCTCCCCTCTCTTCCCCCCTCTCTCTATCTCTTTCTCGTTTTTTTCCTATTATCTCTCCCCCCCCTCTCTCTCTCTCTCTCTTCCTCATTTATTTTCAATTATAGGTACGGATATCGGATTGGTTGGTTTCGAGTTTGACAAATATACCCGGCTAGAGCATTCCAAACAGGGCACCTACAAAGACCTCGTTTGCTATCCGGAGAACTTCTGCTCCATGCGATGGCTGAAGGACGGCCTCCCCTTCCCGTGGGCGTGGTCTGTTAAAATGGGCGTGGCACAGGGCGTTTGTAATTCGACGCTCATGTTCCGGAGGGTGGGGCTTGAGGCGGCGGGCGTGTACACGTGTGAAGTGACGGGTGCAAATGGAACAGTGATTTCCAGAAACATCACACTGAGAGTGAAAGGTATGAAAAGAGTTTCCCGTTTCGCTCCTCCTTTGATAATTTTATTTTATTTTGAACCAAGAGAAAGAGGTTCTTCTTCATTTTTGATTGACATAATCTGTCGTACGATTAGGTCTATAATTATTGTAATTGAAAGTATCCTTGTTGTTTATAAAGTCTGTGATAAACAGTGATAATATAAAGATGTTATGTATAATTTTATTCAAAGATCCTTATTGTTAAGATAATGATCATATTGTAGAATTTGTAATGATACATAATATTCTATTAACATAATTTACTTACTGTGATGATGATGATGATGATGATAAGGATAATGATATTCATAATAATAATAATTGTTATTATTATCATTATTATTATTGTTATTATCTTCATCATCTTAACAACCTAGCAGCTACTAGTATCATTATCATCATCATCGTCGTCATTGTAATTTTCATAATTGTTACGATTTGTATAGTATCACGTTCATTCTGTTAACTCTTACAGCTACTCCGCCCCCAGCTCCGATCATTGTTGTCGCCGGGGATCTTTGCGCCAATCACACGGCAGAGCTCGGGTCAAATGTCACCTTCCGTTGTGAGATCTATGTGGGTGTGGATGCTATGGCCTACAGCTTCTCGTATTGGATGATGGAAGTCACGCCCGGAGAATGGGACGTCGCAGACTATGTTAGTGCAGATCTGAACGGGACGGTCATTCATGAAAATAAAGAAAAGTATGTGCGGCCTATACACCAGTAAAATACATCATTCACACCGCGGCATATCTATTATCTACTCAAGCCCGACTCCAAACCAACCATTTCTTTGCCATTCTGTCCCGGGTACTTTTCGGTCTGTTGTCGGCCTGGTTTCGGTTTCGTTCGTTTGACTGAGATAGTACCACATTCACACCAGCTAGACCGAGACCCAGAACCAGAAGAGACTGCATGAACACAATATTACTTTAACACGAATGGCCAAATAATCGTCGGTTTGGAATCGGTTTGACAGTGTGATTGAGGTTTATGAGATGACGAAGCGGGTCATTAGCAAATACTTATGACCGGTGATTAGTAAAATCATGTTATAAAACATCATTTTATAAAACATGAATCTCAGGGGTTTTATGCATTTTTATTACGACCAGATGAGCATCCAGGGCTCGATCCAGGGGCCCGCCTTAGGGCCCTTGTGGGGTCCAGGGGCGTAGCCCCCCTGAGGCCGTGGAGCTCAGGTAAAAGTCTGCCATGTCAGCAACATTTGTAAATATTTATTACTGATATCGAATTAGAAGTGAACTACATTTGAATTTGATTGGGGGCCAACTGCCCCCAGCCCCCAACACTTCATCATGTTTTACTACATTGCTATAATTTTTTTTTCTTTTTCATCATATTTTTCAGTAATGTGAGGCCCGGCTACATGATGTCCGAACTTCAAATTTTCAACGCATCGCAAGAGACCTTCGTTAGATATGAACTACACGTCTCTACCAGCAGGATGAACTCCGTAACCAATTTTCACTTGCAACCGCCTAGTTCCCCTCTTCCAAACGAGAACATTGGTTGGTAAGTTTTTGGAAATAGTGCACGCAATCACGATACGCACTGCTTCAAAGAATGTCGCCCTCTTTGTCCACTTCACCGCACTGCAACTTTTCTGACTGATGCACACTGATGCACTGGTGGAGGCATGCACTGTGTCGGTGGTCTTGATTTATGCTTGTAGTTCTATATAAGGCACTTTATTTATCCAAATTGTGTAGTTTTTTTTCTTCAAGTTTAGCCATTTGTTGCTGGCTTCTCTCCAATCTTCCCACTATCTTTTGCTCTTCTTTTCTTCTCCTTTCAACCACCTGTGTTGCAACTGCCGACTTGCCTTTACATTTTCCTTTCCGTTTCTCGCCTGTAGCTAGCTTTCAGTGAAAGTAATTTATGTCCATTTTTCTTTCTCCCCCCCCTCCCTCTCGAGATCTCTCTTTCTCTCTCCCTCTCCCGCCCCCTCTCTCCATTTCTATATCCCACGTTATTAACACTCTGATCGCCCCTTTTGTACATAGTCTCTTTTGAGTCTTCTCCCCACCCTTTTTTTATTACTCAGTTAAACCTTGTTTATAATCATATGGTTATAGTTTATAATTATTTGTTTTAGTACTTTAGCGCCTTTGGCAAACATTTCTTATATTAAATATATTTATATAACCAGGCTGTTTTTTGTTGTTGTTGTCTATATGTTATTGTTTTGAGGGACCTGACCTCGACAAGCTAAGCTTTAATTAGGTCTCCTCGTCTTTTCTTTTTCTTTTTATCACTTAAATGTATTATATGAATTTGATCCTTATAAGTGTTCCTTTTATATACTCTTCATGTTATACATAATTTATTTTGTTAAATTGTATTACATTCATGTTTGGAAGAAAGACAAATAAACTTGCACTTGAACCTCCTCGTTTCCCTTTTTCTAGCTATACGCGTACTAGCCATAATTTATGATCTCCTAAATTGACGTCTCATGCGCAACGGGCATATTATAAGTTTTTATTGTCAATTTTCAACCATGTTTATTTGCACACAATCATGTTTATGTAAATGGGCCGTTGTACAACAAGAAATAAAGCACTCACTATTGAAAAACACATTTACCGTCAGTCAGTAAAGGCTATCGGTCTAATGAACCTTTAATCAATATCGGTCTCGAGGGCTGTAAGTCAGTTAGGATAACGGTCTAGTGAACATTTAATCAATATCGCTCTCGAGGACTGTCAGTCAGTTAGGCTATCAATGAACCTTTAAATCAATATTGGTCTCGAGGACTATTCAGTCAGTTGGCTATCGGTTTAATGAACTTTTAATCAATATCGGCCTTGTGGGATGTCAGTCAGTTAGGATATCGGTCTAATGAACCTTTAATCAATATCGGTCTTGAGGGCTGTCAGTCAGTTAGGATATCGGTCTAGTGAACATTTTGTTAATGTCGGTCTCGTAGGCTGTCGGTTTTCTGGGACGATCCCGAGCATAATATTCTAAATACTTAATTTTAAAGCGACCCCTTCCTTGCCTTGTTCTAGGAGACTCCGACAACAATTGCGAATCGAATAATGCCTACGCATCTACCAGAGAAGGCTCGTCCTCGTCGTCCTGGAAAACATTCGGCATCGTCACACTGTGTGTACTCGGCGTCGTCGTCGCCCTCGTCGTCATCGTCGTAATCGTGTACATGCGACGGCTAATATCATCTAGAGTCAAGGCACAGTGTGGGTATCATAAACCTAAAATCGACATGACTGCAAGATAGTTGTGTAAAGTATTGAAAACGATCGAAAAGATCTTCAAAAAGTCATCCTATTATAAGTTTCAATGGCCTCATCCATCACCTTTAAAAAATGTGCGAATACTACAATGAACTGTTTTATAATAATGAACGTTTCCATGGATAGTACCAATGGCGTAGCGTGATTCCATCCATTGAGGGGCGCTGGCACGATCGGGGGGCACCCCTGTCTTACTCGGAAAATGAAGTGCAAATTCACAAGGCCACTACTACTACTACTTCTATCTATATTGTTGATTTTATTATTATTAGTATTAAGGGGAGGGTGCGGGAGGCGGTCTAGACGTCTTCTCCTCTCGCCCTTCCCCTTCTCATTATTCCTTTCTCGCCCCTTATTTCTTTTATTTTTTAATCACTTAATATGGGTGCCCCTGTGCCCCAACGCTACGCCGCTGGATAGTACAATAGGGTATTGAAATTTCTCGTTTGCTGATTTCTTGAAAATCTTTGCGATCGTGTTAATTCGCTTGTACATCCTCAAAGATATCGGGGTAAATTTTTTCATGCAAAACAAAAAATAAACAAACAAGCGATCACCTTAATAGCTGGACGAGTTTATACATTGACCGTAATATAATACAATATTATGAAGACATGCACCATATTGGTGTTCGTATTTTTCTTACTTACTTAGTATACGAAATATTTGTATGATTGTGTATTGATCAGTATACCTTCTAGAAAGAAAAAAAATAACTCAGGAAGGAGTATAACATTATTTTTGAAAATGTTTGTATTCATGTGAAAGAGGAGATTTAATTTAGACTATAGTCTGTTTGGAGCTAGAAGGGTATTGCAATACCATTACTGCATTATCTTTTAAAGCCCCACTGCACTACTTATAGCTTCTTGCGCCCTCTATATAGCAAACAATGCCTAATCGGTGCCTGCAGTTGGTCCCCCATGATCCCCTTTTTCTTATGTTAATTATTGAGAGCTGAGTTGATGAGATAACCACCTGTCAGTGACCTTGCAGGCAGGTCTACTCCCCTTGGCCAAACTAATGCAGACGAGCTTTAAGATAGACCCAGTGGCGGATTCAGGGGGGGGGGGGCCCGGTGGGCCCGGCCCCCCCCCTTGGACTAAAAAAAAAAAAAAGTGTCCGCTTACCCCCCGCCCCCCGCCCCCCGCCCCCCGCCCCCCCCCCCCCCCACTGAGCGACTTTTCGGCCGGCGCGTTTTTCAAATTTTCGGGAGCAAAAAAAAAAAAAGAAAAAAGTTGGGCCCCCTCCCCTAAGAAATCCTGGATCTGCGCCTGGATAGACCCAGCGCACTTCTGGCTCCAACACAATCATGCTATGTATAGTATGTCAGAGAATGAATAATAATATCATTCTGGAAGGTATAATTAGGATGATTGGAAAGCATTCAGATAGAAAATACTTTTTATAATCAATTTTACAATAAAAAAAACACGTAAGTGGCAAATAGTATGGTAATAAGCCATTGTAAATGTACGTTTTTACATTAATATCAGGGTCTTAGATAGGGTCCTATATTTAAAAAAAAAAGATATTTGCATTATCTTATGTGAAATTTGTTCTCTAAATGAATAGACATTCAATTTGCAATTTATTACGGTTCGAAATCAAACAAATCTTCAGTATTTACTTGTCATAAACTAAATTATTCAGCCTCAATTTCTATAATGATTACAAAAATATTAATAATGACGAATCTATTATATTTGTATCATCAATTTGTTTGCAAGTATGGAATATGTAATAAGTTATAATTTATTTAACTGTGTATTATTTTGTACTTGTCTTTATCTAAGTTTTGTTGAAATGTTTTTTAAAACTGAGCTTGTAAAACTTGCAATGTAGTTTGTAAAGTACTGTAGCTCTCGGGCTACCATTTTGCAGTTGTTCTAATAAAACCATTTTACTTCTACTACCATCAATATCGATCCCCTCCCTACCTATACACATTTTTTCTCCATTAGAATATAAAAGAAATTCTATGATTTCCTCTATAGATCAGTACTGTTATAAGCAATGTTTATGGCAACAGATTAATGTGCTGCAGTAGAGTTGTAGTACTAGTCTAGTGTTAGGCTAATACTAGTAGTAGCCAACGTCAGTACAAGTTGGTATAGTGATAGAGACACTGTAATATTAGAGAATGGTAATGTATGTTAACCGTCTTAGAATACAGTGATTCGATTTGATTCATCACAATGTGTCAGTTAGCTGTAATATATGATAGCTATAATAAGATATATTAATAGTAGTAACGGCAGAAACAACATCAACTGCAGTAGTAGTAGTAGTAGTAGTAGTAGCAGTAGTAATAGTAGTAGTAGTAGTAGTAGTAGTAGTAGTAGTAGTAGTAGTAGTAGTAGTTCGTTCGTATGTGTCTCCTTAGATCAAGATTAATGTAAATTCCTAAATTAAATGAAATCAAATTAAGTTCTTCCATCGCCCAATTGCCGCGATGGCCGTCTCATTTCGCCATTGATCGCCTATTGTGACGTAGCTGTCATCAGCAAAATAATGATATGCCCTCACTTTTGAATAATCAGAGGCCATGTTCGGATACGTCTAAATTGGTTATCAATTAAAATGGTTTATTACATTAAAGGTAAAGACCAGTAATGGTCATGCGATTGCATTGTGAAAGAAACGTTGTGGAATCGATCAGAAAAGGTCGATCATCTAGCATCTAGCATCTGCAAGGTTCTGGAATCATCAAAATGATAAGAAATTTGGCTCATTCTTCGTAAAGTTACAAGCACTATACACAGAAAGATGTATATGGGACTACCCTATCTCTCTCACCAGACCATGAGAGAAATAAATTTACCAAATATATGAATTAGTAGGCGGTTTCCCGGCAAATTTTTTATCATCATGTATTAGTCAAAACATATTCTTTCACATGATTGGTAATGAGAGCTTCCATTTCATTGTTTGAAATTGGGCGTTGCCAATACTGGTCTTTACCTTTAATTGTTCATTTTTTATATATTTATTTTTCCATAACTAAGCATTTAAATTTGACAATGATATAATACCGGTTATGATTATTTTTTACAAGAAAGAGAAGGAAAAAAAACACAATATTTTGCTTTAATTTTGTGTATGTTCGTACGTGTATTAAAAAAAATGCAGGGCAGCTGTTTTGAAAGAGAAGAGAATGGGGAAAGGCGATGAGATAAGGAGCACTGAGAGGGGGAGGGCCCAGTTAGATAAAGAAAGAGAGAGTTAATTGGTGAGAAAGACGGGGAGAGTGAAAGCAGAGAGGAGACTATAGAATAAGATTAAGAGGAAGAGCGAGAGGAAAGAATGTGTAAGAGTCTTATTGAGTAAAGTGAGGCAGAGTTATCGAGGAAAAGGATTATGGAACTAAGAGAGAGACAGATGGATTTGGTTTAGTTTTAATTTACGATCATAAAAATATGAAATACAAACATCATATAACACATCAGGAAACAAAAAATAATTTTACAAGGACTATTCTAGAAGCAAAACAATATTAAAATGAAGATCATACAATCATCCGCTTCAGTTTCAGTTTCATTTTTATTTTAATTTCCAACAGTACAGTAATTTTGACAAGAATTAGACATACAATTCAACCTTCAATAAAATTTTAACATGGTTTAAAGTTATGAAATAGAAAGAATACAGACTCCAGTATAATGGTTTTTAAAAGTTTTTAAAGATAAAAATCAACCGACAAAATTGATGTTCTTCGTCGCGGTGTCCTAATAAATTGATTGATTAATAAAAAGGGATAAACAAAAAACATGAAACAGAGTGCGTACCCTACATAATTAATTATTATCATCATAACATCAACAATATATTCCCGGAGGGACCAAGAAAGAGCGGGGACGCCCCCCCCCCCCCACGCCGCCACGCCCCGCATTATTTATTGTCATTATAGTCGTCATTTGGATCGGAGGGGGGGGGGGGCTTGTGTCCCATCTTGCCCTACTGAAATCTGATTGAAAAATATTTTTCTCTCAACTTGCTTGTTTTGATCTTCTTGCACGAGCGCCACCTGTTGAAGTAGAGTAGTACCCGATAGGTTAGTTTTTGAAGGCCAGAAACTGCGACAGCGCTCCCTAGGCCGCGCCGTCACCCGTTATGTACGAGGCATGCGGCAGCGGCGACGATCTAGCTGACGTAGCGGTCATAATACACCTGTAGGCTACTGTAAGTCGAACTGACTCCGCAGTACGGTCACGTCATATGCATCGAAAGTCGAAACTCCACATCACTTTAAAGGCATATTAATTTGAAGCTGTATATATTGAAAGGAAACTTCCGTGATTCTGTATATCTTTGCCTGAACTTGTATGCCACATATTTTGTTTTATACAACATAAGCCAGCGCCAGCTAGTCAGCTGATGAATTCGTCGAGTGTAGCGGAGAACGCCCACACACCCTGCCGGAGTTTCCCCGCTCGTTCTACAAACACCGCGACGATCTGCGATCAAAGGTACGTGTTCGAGCTTTAAAATGTTATGTCTCATAAAAGTTACAACGTTGTAATGGTCGATTATGGATTTGTATTAATTTACGTGGTTGTGTTATTATGTTGAAATGCTTCCTGTCATAAACATGTGAGTGACTGATCCATGATGTGGGGAAAAACTTTATGAATGTGCTGCTTTCGACAAATGAATAACATAAGTACAACGACAAGTCTAGGCTACTACTACTCTCTATATATTTCATATTTTATTTATAACCGGATCTCATAGAAAATGCAATTTATTCTGTAGTTGAGTTTAGTACAGATAAATTTTGAGTGATATCTCAAGTTGCAATCGGTTTGAATCAATCACAAATTTTTACGAGACAGACCTGTTTTGAAATGTTTGTTATCCTCATTCTATCTCCCGGGTCTATCTCTAAATCATTGTGCAACTATGAACTTGTGCATGGATGCCAATTGGAAGAAAGATCAAATTGTCCTTACCCCCCTCTCCCCCCCCCCCCAAAAAAAAATGATTCTGACCTATCGAAGGGAGGAAGGAAGAGGATGGGGAAGGGGATAGGAGAGAGGTTTTTTTCTTCATTTTGTGATTGTTGAAGATCAATGAGCAGTTACACCTGGGGGGGGGGGGGGGCTTGGATGGTCCTAAGAAAACATTTGAACATGTATTGGAAGACAAAAATCACACCATTTACTAACATTCAAGTTCAAATAATTTGACTTATTTCAATTTCATTTTAGTCAATACGGTACTGAGTTAAAAGACATATATGTAGCCTACATGTACATAAATATATATTTTTTCATTTTAACACAAACCAGAAACCTTCATGTATTAACAGAAATGGAGCCCCAAGATTAGCAAGAGCATAACACCTTAATGCAAGTTCTTCTTCTTCTTAGATGTACAGGCCATCATGTTGATGGTGTATTTTCGCTCTTTTAAATTTGTGCGGTTATATGTACAGTGCTGGACTGTACTGTTTGATAATGAAGGGGTTCAAAATAGTTGAATTCATCATGGCATGAAATGCAACGCAAAGTGTCAACAATGAAGTCTGAAGTCTTAGACTATTCACCATATTATATTGATAAATGCAACAGGTACAATGCATAGGATGAGTGTAGTTTGGATTGTGCTGTGTGTAGCCTAGCCATAGGTCAGCCAAGATCAGTCTTTGGCATACCTGATCTAGTAGATTTATTTATCCCAGAGACAGAGTGTCCAATGACAGTGAAAGGAATACCTGTGCTCCGCCCAATGATAGAATCCTTGTGGTTACCAGTTAGATGGGTAAGAGGATTTAATTTCTTTTCAAAAGTCAGTAATGGAAATATGTTTTTTCTACCAATAAAATCAATGGATCAGTAAGTTGATCTTTTGGGGAAAATGTAGCTTGCAGACGGTCTATTTCTTCTCCCAAAATAAATGTGATTACAAAAAAACAAAAAAAATTACTGCAAAGTAATGTCATTTTAAAGTGATTTGACCAGTTGATAGCACCCCTGTTGGTCATCCATTATTTTCCATTTTGTGTGTGGTTATTTTATGTAAACAAATCCACTAAGGTTATTAATAAGACAGTTTATAGGGTTACAGTGCTTCACAAGTACACCTTACACGTGTATGTTCATGTATATAGTTAACATAGTATGAATACAGAATAACAATATATACAATTATTGACTGGCAGGGGGTGTAATATAACATTATTTGGACCGCTGAAGGGAGTTATATTTCCCAAGTGGTTATATTTTCCCGAAGCGCGCAGCGCTGAGGGAAAATATGGTCACGAGGGGAAATATAACTCCCTTTGGGTCCAAAGAATGTTATATACCCCCTGCCAGTCAATAACTGTAATATTAGATAGCCCTTTTTTGTGGGGGGGGGGGGGGGGTCCAAAAATTGTTTGCCCGAAAAAAAAAATCCCCTTTTATTTCGGAAATTACGGAAAAATAAACTGTCGAGATAGTTCAAGAAAGAAAAAAAAACCTTAAAAAAAAAAAAAATAATAAAAAATTTTCTTACCCAAAAAAGCATTTTTCGGGAAAAAAAAAAAATTACACAAAAAAGCATTTTTTGGGAAAAAAAGAAAATGTGGAAAAAAATAATTTCAAGGGAAAACGAAATTCATGAAAAAAAAATATTGAAAAAATTAAATGACCCTCGGTAATGGTGTAATATGTGTAATTGGTGACATACAGTCCTCAAGAGGGCGACATGCATTGATTAAAAATATTCACCAGCTGGTTAATATAACACCGAAAAGTGACCGGCCAGGAAAATGTAACAATTTGGATCCTCACAATTGATATCAAGTGACGTACTCTGGACTAATCACATCTCGTTATCTGTCTAAGCTATCTAATATATCTGTTTGCTTAACCAGAAAACTTTGCATAATTTGAAAATAACACTGACTCATAAATATACAAACAAAGAAAGATTGGAAAGAAATTAGAAAAACTTATGCTCTCTATAAAAGTCTCTAGTTTACTTCTTGCAATGTAAAACAACAACCAGTTTTCCTTTATTTATCACTTCCATCTTGAAGTAAGGCTTCCCTGAATTTTTTAGCGATTTAACCCAGATCAAATGCCTCCGAAACCCAAGTAAGGAGGCAATCGATTTTGGTCTGCCTTTCGCACTACCTCGCCTATTTCTGCATAAAGATGGGCATCTCCTTTGCGTGTGATGGCCAGAGCAGGGCTGCATATCTGCAAATTTATTCCTCTCTTCACCTGGCGTGGCTACTTGCCATGCTTCTGGCTCATTTTGCATGCATTGTGGTGGATATGTGTGCAAGTGTTTCAGAAATCAGAATGTTATGTGCGGATTTTCCTTTACGGCCCCTTTGAAGAGAAACTTAATAACTCATGAACCTGGACTGTTTGTAATAATTATGCCAAAGTGAGTGTCAGAGATTTACATGTACCTGACACATGTACATGTAGACCTTCCTTCTTTTCCTTTTTAAATGATGTTTACATTTGCTTCTATACTACTTCTCATATGTACTTTTACATCTATACTCATATCTTTCAAATCTCCCTTCTAAACAATTTATTCATAACGACAATTTTAAAGACTATGGAGAACCGTTTCATTTATTTTGTGACAGAAAGGGGAATATAATTGGTGCAATCGGTAGCTAAAATGCTGACTACTGTATAATAACCGCCTCTAGGCAGTGCACTTCATCATAAAAATGTCACAATGTATCCCAGTTTAATGCAGTAAACATACTTCAAGTTCAAAGGTTGCATGAAGTCACAATGCAGGGAATTAGACTGACAAATTTCAAATGTGTAATGCTCCTATGAATCCCCCAGGCTGCTAAGTTTACTGTACACTCTAAACTGTAATCAATAGGCATCTCCTCATCAGCTCGAGAGTCGACCCCAAAACTTGAAACATAACCTTGAGAAATTAGCTCGAGATATTTTGTTAAGCTTTCCCGCATAGTGCGAGCCTTCGGGCTGGTGAAGACGCACCAGCAAAATAGCGGGATATTTTGCCAAATAGAGGGATATTTTGCAACTATCCCAAGATATCTCGGGGATGATCATCCCGACCAAATATCCCGCTAATTGCAACTTCGGGCTGATGAAGTCGCAAACTAACTGGATAATTTGCAATCGGGATAGTTGAAATAGCTGGAGTATTACAGACATGAGCGCTATACAAGAACCCACTATTATTTATTATTTATTTATTATATTTGGCAATCTGGAGCTGATGAAGACAGGCCTATGGTGTCCAATAGGAGGTGGGACTTTGAGACTCTCAAATGCCACACTCGACCCAAGTGAGATGCACTGATTACAGCTGCTGGAGCTAAAGCTGGGGTAATAATTTCCCAAGCTCTTTGGAAGCGCATAGAGACGTTGTATAATGTGTGCGCTATATAAGTTATAAATAAATATTATTAATGACTAAAAGATGGAATTTAATTTTGTGAATTCTGTATTTCTTTTTATTTGTAATCTGGTTTACCTCTTCCTACTAGTACTACACAATTGCAAACAAGATTTTTTAAAGCACAAAGCAAGCACCCTTGTGGCTTATAAATTACACTATTTAGAGTAAAGGCCATACAGAAAACAACAAAAAAGAAACAAACAAACACACAGAAAGATAAACAGACAGACAGGCAGGCAGGCAGACAGACAGGCAGACAGACATACAGTTAGGCAGACAGACAGACAGACAGACAGACATACAGTTAGGCAGACAGACAGACATACATACAGTTAGGCAGACAGACAGACATACATACAGTTAGGCAGACAGACAGAGAGACAAACAGACAATAAACAAACAAACAATAAACAAACAAACACACAGAAAGGTAAACAGACAGAGAGACAAACAAACAAGCAGACAGAATGAACAAGCAAACACAGGCAGAGAGAGAGAAAGAGACAGACAGACTGACAGACTGACAGACAGACAGAGAGACAAACAAACAAGCAGACAGAATGAACAAGCAAACACAGGCAGAGAGAGAGAAAGAGACAGACAGACAGACAGAGAGACAAACAAACAAACAAGCAGACAGAATGAACAAGCAAACACAGGCAGAGAGAGAGAAAGAGACAGACAGACTGACAGACTGACAGACAGACAGAGAGACAAACAAACAAGCAGACAGAATGAACAAGCAAACACAGGCAGAGAGAGAGAAAGAGACAGACAGACTGACAGACAGACAGAGAGACAAACAAACAAACAAGCAGACAGACAATAAACAAACAAACAAACATACAACACCATAAAGAAGTAAAACTGTTTGCTCAGAGCCAGAAGGTCATTCATTTGAATATTTCAAAACAGACTTAGCTCCCTTAGGGTTACCAACAGACTAATAGCTTGTTCACTCACGGCTCAGTTAAAGGTATTACAAAGTTTTGGGAAATTTTGAAAATGGATGGATAGTGAATCTTTACAATTTTGATATATTTTGATGCCCCTGTGGATGTATTAAAAGCACCAGAAATTTCAGCCCCTAAAACACTTCTGCTTTCGAGAAAAATTGAATATAAAGATTTACCGGTGCTCCCGGTAAATTTTGATAAATTTCAAAAAAAGCTCCTACGGCCGTACAATGGTAGCTGCGACCATGAAAATCTCAGAATATGTAGTTGTGGTATATAATTTCCGAACGGGAATATCTAATCGGTCGATTTTAGTCAATAAACATTGTTTTATGGCTTAATTAATATCTTGACCTTGAGAGGGAGCTATTCAACATAAAGTGTTTATTATTTACAATTTCATAACTTTAGAGTCGATTTCGACCGCGACAACGATCACTGAATATTGTAGGATCGCAAATGCTCCCAATATTTTCGTTTGAACCAAATTCATGACCCCATACCAAAACTTTGTATTACCTTTAACCGCCACAAAACAACAGTCATGATTTTTTTAAATATGTAAAATGAATACCATCTGCGTGCAACAAAGAACTCGTGCGTATTCACTGAGCTTTGTGTTATAACATACAGAAATGTGAAGCCAATTTTACTTGACATCATCATAAAAACTACTGTAAGTTTGTTGCATCATTTCTGAAGTTTTAAACAAGCCATAAAATCATCTGTTGAGAGCCAGAAGGGTCCTCTGTATATGAGTTAACGCCTTTCTGGCTTTAAACAGACAAAATGATAAATGGCAGGGCTGCCAGATGACATGGCTAAGGGCGCATTATTCTTTTAGGGATGTTTTAACATGTACGGCTAAGAAGATTTCATCTGATGCAGTAAGAGACGAGTGAGCGACAACAGGGGAGGACCTTTCGGGGGATTAGCAGCTAACCTGTTGCTAGGATACAATGTAATCCCTTTTCATCCCAGTGCCTTGGTTGATGATGTTTTTGTTGGGAGTGATCCGGAGCAAGGGAGAACATCGGATGATTCTGCTCAACAATCAGCGTGTCCACACACAACAATTTTAATCCCGAAACTCTATAAAGAATCATCGTATAGCGAACAGGGCGTCCACACACAAGAAATGTTGAATAAAGAATTATTGTATAAATTCCAGGGCGTCCACACACAAGATTCTTATCTTGATTCTTATCTTTCAGATGAAGAAGGGATTTGTAGTAGAAATGATAATAACAATTAAGGTGCAACTAGGATTCCATAATGGGGGTAGGGGGGGGGGGGGAATTGAGGTTGGGCAAATCTTGGAAAACAGATGAATTAGTTCAACTAAAAAAAAATGTGAAAAGATTGTGTTTTGGAAAAGTGATTGCCTCTCTGTGGAAGCAAAAGGGATATTGTAGCAAAGACAGAATGTCAGAGGGGGGAGGGATGTTTGGAAACTGATGTCTGTGATGAATCTGTACAACATAGAGTGCACTTCAAGCAAATATTATAATTGGAAAAGCATTTCACATTTTTTTGCAGATGCAGAAGGATTTTATATAATCAAAAATTATCCTCTAACCTTGTCAAGATTTCACATTATACAATGTCCCCCTACTATTTCACAGTAGCTTATTGCTTTTAATCAAGGAAATCCATCCATTTTTTTTGCCAGCTTGGGGGAGGGGGGGGGGGGATAAAATACACAAAATCCTTTGAATTATATTTCAACGCTGTTTTACAAAAGCACAGCAATCTTTTTGATGGACTTTGCCTGCATGAATTTCACACAACAAAAGTAAGTGAATTAATTGACAAAGGCTCACCGAGATTGGCAGGAACAATGTTATGAATGAGAATCACTTTGATAGCTAGCCGGATACCTGATGCCATTTTCTAATAACGCCCTGGTCGGCACCTTCAAAGAGAGCAGTATGGAAAGCCTCTTAGCGCCCTGATTGTTTTTCTGTATTTGGGGCATCTGTTAAAGAGGAGGTCGGTTGCTCATGAAGGTGAAAATAATTTGTAAGCTTTCTAATTTTTTTTTAAAAATTCCTATTTTGGAGAATATTAGAGAGTCAATCACCCATGAAATAAAAAGTATTAATCTTGATATTCACTTGAATTGCCAAATATATTTGAAAAACTATATATATATATATATACATATGTGAAAATAGTCCCATATACCTGTTTCTGTGTCGTAGTGTAGTTTGTCAATTTCCCATCATTATGATGATTTCCAACTATATTATTTCAATTTAATTACATTTTAGATGAATGTAAATCGTCACAAAGCAATGAATTGGCTCTATATACTGTTCCTAGACATTTAAGTGTTGAATTTTGTTTTTAAAGCCTGTCTTACAGTCTTATTTTCAAGGAAAAACGGTTGGGAAAATTAAAAAATGGTTGGGACAATTTACCGTTAGTCACTGTTAGAGGGTGTTGCACAGTGACGCCTTCAAAGAAAACCATAAATATCTTTTTGGTGTGAGAATTTTCTCATGAATTTTGGCCTGTTAGAGAGTAATTACAGTAGAAAGAATATAATAAGCAGGACTAATAAATAACATTTTATATACACAAATTACAGCTTTTCATCAACCATCAACGATGTTACCGAGTCACTTTAATTACCCATCTACAGTGTACAGTAGTTATTTGAATTGAATTGAATTGAATTTATTAACAACAACACATCACAATAATGACAGTACATATGAACAATCATACAATTAAAAAAAAATAATACTGATACATATACATGTATACATAACATAAGAGTAATGTCGATTGAACAGTAATGGTTTTAAAACGATATTTTTTAGACATACATCTGCATACTATTAAGTACAAAAGATATATACGTAAATATGTATATTACTACATGTATGTTTAGGTGAAGTTGTTAATGGGAACTAGAAGTTAGCACAAGTGCTAGTCGAGCCTAGTACCATTCTTTGGCAAGTTTTTTTTTTTTTATGATGACGTCCATGAATTTAGGGTTATTTGTACTAGGATATATATGAACAAGGCATTAGAAGGCCTTGGCATTGAGGGCTGCACTTCAATAATCGGACAGTAGGTCACATATAGAGGGTTCAGTGACACAAAGACGTAACTCCATATTTTGCTAAAATGAGTATATAAAAATGTTCAGAAAAATGTGGGATTTCCAGGAAACACAAAGACCTAACTTCACCCAACATTGAAGTCAATGGCTAGTGAAACATAGACTTAACTCCTTATAAGGCCCAAGGGGACCTCTATCTTTAAACCACTTTTTCTCAAAATGGCCAAAATGGAGTTACGTCTTTGTATCACTGACCCCTCCATATGTATCTGTAATCTTTCAAACATCTCTGGGTTTGACCGATACTGATAATAATTGACTTTCTGCACAAAATTGGGTTCAAATGACTGTTTAAATGTCAGCACATGCTAGATTGGCTTAATTCTCTATACCTTCTCCCTCCCTCTCTTTCTTTTGTTGGGCTGCTCGAAGATCATGTCTAGTCTGAGAAGTAATATATAAATCACTAAGGATCAAAGGAATTGCTGGCATAATTTTCTGTCAAAATGTCATACTCCGAAAGTTCATCCTTACGTCCTGCACTTTTTCCCTCGGCAATAATTCTTGTCCGATGCCTCTCAATTTGATATCATATGTCAAACATGAGAATCTAAGTGAAAGGCCAGGGGTGGGGTAAAGAACAATTGGATTTTGGGGAAATGAGATGAGTGGGAGGGGCACCTATAAATTTCTTTTTAAAAGAATTTGGAGTGTTGTGCAATAATTGGAAAAGTTGACGTTATGCATTTATTGTAAGAGGTATATTGTACAGCTTCATACAGAAAATATTGCTTGCATATTCTGAAGTGGCATCTTTATAGTTGTAGACCCCTGTTTCGATTGTTGCATGATATGTAAGTAACAGTAAAGCTATTTTTATAGTACATCTTTAATTTTATCCATAGTTGTCCATCGATTCTTTTGGACATTTTTGACATTTTTTAGATGACAAAAAATTCCCAGTTCTATTGGGGTTTTCCTAGATGCAGTGTAGTAACTGGCGTTTGCTCTTGCTTACATTTATCTTTATTTACATAACACACACACAAATTAATGTTTAGGCTAGTGAACTCATTTGAAAATGAATTTCTGGACTGGCTGAGCGTCATGTGATAGATATTGTATAGCTCTAATGCCCTATACAGGATTATTAACCAAAGATCCTGTTTACGAAACATCATGGTTTGTAACATTGGCGTAGTTACAAAGGGCACAGGGAGGCATGATGTCACCCATCAAATTTATTTTAAAAAAGGAAAAAGAATGAAAGAGATGAAAAAGAGAGATGAGGAGAGAGAGAGAGAGAAATTGGAAAAGGAGGAGAAAAGGAAAATGATAGAGCCCATGTACACCCGCTCCTAATCAGTGGTAGACTGGTTCCACTCCCCCTCCCCCCATTGGAGATTGCCCCTTCAATAGCTATACTCTTGCTATGCCACTTGTAGGTTCTATTTTATATCATGTTGTATGATCCTTGATTCTGATTATGGGATTATTTTTGATATCATTTTCAAGATGAAATACAGAGGTTGGCAGAAATGCTGGTATATGACTAAATAACTCCATGTATGCAACAGCATGTGACACGCTAAAAAAAAAAAACTCATTATATGGCGCTTGTGTCCGTTAAGCACCCTTGTCTAGATAAATGCATATAAATTATATATCAATATTTTCATGCGGGAAGGGAGCCGAAATGTGAATTACCGGTAGTGAAATTACTTTTCGCAGTATTCTTATTCAATTTTGCACCTCCCCCTCCTTTCCCTCTTCTCCTTCTCTCCCCCACTGTCTCTCTCCCCTCTCTCTCTTCTATCTATGTTTCTGAATGTGGAGCACTCAGAATACTTGACAATGTTTCATACTAATGTTGAGGTGCCTCTGAAACAGACTGAAAACACTGACAATTGTGCGTCCTAATGAAATAAGGGACCCTTACATTTTTGTGACTTTCATACTTGGAGTAAGGGCATTTCAAAGGTGCCTCTGCAGCACCCCAATTCTCCAGCATCAAAAAGATTAGAGAGAGAGAGAGAGAGGGAGAGGGAGATGACTTTAAACCGATACAGAATACAAAGTGACAGTGACAAGCAGTAATAAGCATGCATATAAATTATATACATCAAAGAAAGCATGCAATGAAAATTAAATTTCAATATTTAAAATAGAAATACATATTGGTGCAAAATTGAATAAGAATACTGCGAAAAGTAATTTCACTACCGGTAATTCACATTTCGGCTCCCTTCCCCCATGAAAATATTTAAAATAGAAATACATATTGGTGCAAATTTGAGTAAGAATACTGCGAAAAGTAATTTCACTAATTCAGTTTACAAGCCGCAGAATGCTATATATCTGAAAGCAAAGTTAAAATATGTGGATAAGCAACTGAGTCTTGCTTTTTTTGAAATAGCAAGTATGTAAAATTAGTGTCACCACATTTCGTCTTCCTTCCCCCATGAAAAATATTCCCAGGGAAGATAAGAATTGGCAGATAAACTGATAGATTTGATCTATAGAGATTTTCTTTTATCTTCAATCTTTCTTGAGATGGTTTGTTGAGCTGTCCGCACTATGAAAGTCAATCTTGCAGAAAATAGGACCTAGATCATTGTCTCTGTCAAGATTTATTTGTTGTCCCTCGAGTGCCTCTCTCGCCCCCTCTCTCTCTTTATCTCTTTTGATCTCTCTCCCTTTGTTACACTCCATCTCTCCATTTCTCCCTATCCACCCTTTCTCTTCTCCACCATTATATCTCTTGTCCCCCTCACTCAGTCTCTTTCTCTATTTGAAGTCTCTCACTGACTCTAGAATGTCCCCTTTTCTCTGTCTCCTCTCCCCCTCCGTCTCTCTCTCTCTCTCTCTCTTCCCCTCTGTCTCTCTCTTCCCCTCTGTCTCTCTCTCTCTCTCTCCCTCCCATCTGTCTCCCCCTCCATCTCTCCCCACTCCGTCTCTCTCCCCTCCATCTCTTCTATCTCTGTTTCTGAATGTGGAGCACTCAGAATACTTGACAATGTTTCATACTAATGTTGAGGTGCCTCTGAAACGGACTGAAAACACTGACAATTGTGCGTCCTAATGAAATAAGGGACCCTAACATTTTTGTGACTTTCATACTTGGAGTTAGGGCATTTCAAAGGTGCCTCTGCAGCACCCCAATTCTCCATCATCAAAACGATTAAAGAGAGAGAAAGAGAGGGAGAGAGAGAGAGGGAGAGGGAGAGGGAGATGACTTTAAACCGATACAGAACACAAAGTGACAGTGACAAGCAGTAATAAGCATGTGGAGGTTTATTGAGAATGCCTTTGCGATTGGCTCTTGATAAATGATCTAAGCTTCAATTACTTTTCAGATCAGTCTTCTTTCTCTATCTCTTTCGCTTTATTTTTTTCTCTCTCCATCTCAATGGACCTTTTACTGGTAGTAGGTCCATCTTTTTTCCTTCTCTTACCCTCTCATTATATCTTACCATTCTCACGCTTCCTTACCATCTTCCTTTTTCTCTTCTTACTCTCCCCTTCATCTTCCTTTCAAGCTGAGAGACAGTTCTCTCATGTTTCATACAACCCTTCTTCCTTGCTTTCAAATATTCCTTGCATTCAAATTATCATTTTTGCTTTGAAATCTTCATCCTTGCTTTCAAATCTTTCCTCTTGTATTCAAATTCAACAATTTTCATTACTTTCAAATCCTCTTCCTTGCTCTCCAGACTTTTCCCTTGATTTCATACAATCTGTTTTGCATTCACACTATCTTCCTTGCATTCAATTCATCTTCCTTGCAATCAAATCATCTTCCTTGCATTCAATTCATCTTCCTTGCATTCAATTCATCTTCCTTGTAATCAATTCATCTTCCTTGCATTCAAATCATATTCCTTGCATTCAATTCATCTTCCTTGCATTCAAATCATCTTCCTTGCATTCAATTCATCTTCCTTGCATTCAAATCATCTTCCTTGCAATCAATTCATCTTCCTTGCAATCAATTCATCTTCCTTGCATTTAAATCATCTTTCTTGCATTTAAATTATCCTCCTTGCATTCAAATCATCTTTCTTGCATTCAAATCATATTCCTTGCATTCAAATCATCTGCCTTGCATTCAATTCATCTGCCTTGCATTCAAATCCTCATCACTGCTTTCAAACCTACCTCAACACCTTTGAATATCCTTCCTTTCTTTCTTCTTTCCTATTTAGTATTTTATCTTGTCCAGGTATTACTTGTCATACCTCTACGGTTCTGCTTTCTTTACCCTCAGAGGGCCTACTCTTACACATTTCTTAGATTTCCAAGCACATTAGAGACTGACTGAGGATACCTCTGATAACAACATTAGAGACATATTAATTAGAGCCCTGTGTGTCAGAAAGCCCCTCGAGCCGTCAGGTTCTGAAGAATTTCACACGCCAAAACAGATTGGATTTGTCTTCGATTTTCAAGAGGCCCTAACTCATCTCTTTGATCAAATTCCATGTTCACTTTGGCCACATTCAGACTTATAAAGGCCCAGTCAGACTCTGCCCGTTTACTATAACAATAAATTGTGACCAAATTGCTTTCTTGTTTTTAATGTTAAAAATAAATAGGAAATCGTAGGTGAAACCTCATTGATTTATGCTAATGAGAAATTTCTAGAGGACAAGCATCAGCGATAATTTTTGTTAGCTATTAATTGCACTCCTGCAACGGTTTTTTATAACACTACAGTCTATTGGGGAAAATGAGTATGGTAAAACCTGTCACTCAAAGATTTTTACTTTTTTGAGGCACTTCTTGATCATTTTGAAGTGCGATTTTTAGGGCTTCAATATTACACCATATCACAGACATTGATAGCACGTAGGGCCGTGCATCTCAGATTTAACATTGTTAAACGATGCCTTTAAGCAGTTGAAATAAAATTGACTTCACCGTTTTTTTCTCTCGAGATTGCAATTGATTGCTGGCTCTAAGACACTTTGCAAGGACTAGGCTCTTGAAGCTCCAATATTCTTCAATAGTTAAGGCCAAAATGAGTGCTTTTGAGTAATTTGTTTTGTACATACAAACAAGGTGTCCCCTTTAGAATAGATGTTTTTCACTCTGTTTGAAATTCTGTTATGGGCATAGATATCTTAATGTTAATTTGTATGTATAAGAATAGTAGTCAGTGAGATATTATTAATATATACACGTAAAGGTAAAGGGCATGAGACATGAGGCATGAGGCATGAGGGTTGGTTATCAATCAAGCTGGGCTCCACCCTATCATTTCTAATCAGGGGCCTGGATTTATTAAGTTTCCGTCTGCACACAAATCATGTAACAGTGTCAACATTGTGGGGTCCATAATTTGACGGGGCCCATGTGCACTCGATGCTGATCAGTTGCTGATAACATTTTACATTGCCTGTCATATCTATATATTTCGAAACTTTGTACCTATTTTTCATACATTATACTTGATTTGAAATCTTTAATTTTTGTGTGTAATCTGCGCTTATACGCTTGTGTATAAAAAAGAAAAGTTTTTTGATGTAAATGTGTAACAAATAAACTTCAAACTTCAAGTGTAGGGTCCTGCTTGACAGAGGGTCCATCAAATTCAGGCCTGGTATTATGCATTTGATAGGGGCCCCAGCCCCCACCCTTACATGCAGCCTTCATCCTGTATCTTGCTTTTCATTACAAATGTTTATCCAACCTCATTTTACTTCAAAAGCAAGTGTAAGTACCCTTGCATAACTGCCGCCCAGGCTTGAGGGTCTCATCTTGGTGCCACCATCTATTCTATACCTCTTGGTTGTTGCTAAGCAATGCATCTATTTCCATCCTCCATCCTCATCCTCCTCTTTCGTCACCATCCAGGAGAGGTTTGTTGTTCCCTCCACCACTAAAGAAGATACTTCTGAAGATCGTCTATCTTACCGGTTGACCAACCCTATAACCCATGCTCTGGTCGCAGTTGCTAGGCGAAATTTCCTGCAATAACCAAATAATAATAATAATAATACACAACATTTATTAGGCGCTTAATACGGGTGTCTCTGAGCGCACCATTGTCTGACTAAATAACTAGCCTCAGCCCTTGACTCAACACTATACCTAATTATAACCCAATTAATTACTGACTAAACTTAACTTTAAACCCAGTTGTAACCTTAACACTAACCCTATACTTTTGATGAAACATCGCAAAGCCTGGAGCATTTGTAACCAGAGCAAATGTAGGATCACAGTAGTACCATGTTAACATGATGGATTAGAAGACTTAGCATGTGAGTTCAATTCATGGGGTCAGTTGAACATGAAATAATAGATAAAGCAGTTTTGGTCTGTTGTCCGTATCCAAACACTTTTAAAACTCAATGTATACATGATAGTTACAAAATGAATGGATGATACATGGAATGACATGCAAGTACAAATATATATTCATTTTGTGTTTTAATTTTCTTTTGTAGTATTTAAATGGAATACTGATAAAAGAATAATATTGCTAGAAAAATCATTGCAATTGATCAATAGATCAATTGAACAAATAAGAATCAACCCCCCATCCCCACTTCCCAAAAAGAAGTGATGAAATTTCCGAGCAGCTTTTCCTCAATCTTTCTCCATCCCTTATCACTCATCTGTAGTTATGTGGAGCTTTCATCCCATCTCAGACATGAGGCGTGTCTTCATCAGCTCAAGATTGCTACATATCCCGCTATTTCAACTATTCCGATCGTAAATTATCCAGTTAGTTTGCGTCTTCATCAGCCCGAAGTTGCAATTAGCTGGATATTTGGTCGGGATAATCATCCCAAGATATCTTGGGATAGTTCGCAAAATATCCTGCTATTTGTCCGGTGCGTCCTCACCAGGTTGAAGACTCGCACTATGCGCGAACGCTGAGCAAAATATCTAGAGCTAATCTCGAGATGATGAAGACGCGCCTAGTGACAGGGATGCTCTCCTCAACTATCCTCCATCTCGTTCTTCTAGGAGCATGACGGAGTCAAGAAAAAACACAAGATATAAGGAAAACATCCTGAATACATTAATCCAATTTTGAGGCTTGGCGGTTGAAGCCTCGCTTGTTGTCTTATATGGTGGATTTTCTTCTTCAAAGTTCTGTATTTAGTTCTGTCTTCTGTCAGAAGGGCACTACTTGTAAACCTGAGTTAAATATTACAAATTGATTGCTGATCAAGTGCCAGAAAGATGTCAGCATTCAGTAAAATTTGACATTGTGTTTACTGTTTAATGTCTTAATGCCCTTGTGGTTCTCAAATAATGAAAGAGGGACCATTATGGTTACAGTGATTAAGATTGCTTTCCTCTTCCCCGGCAGCCAACTGATGCACTCAGAGGACCCCCAGGCTGATTGTGCATTTTAATATTATTGACATTCTTTTAATGTTTGTTCACTCATATTTACATCATTATAGTTTGTGTGAATTGCCGAATAAATCTTCAAGGAAGATGAATTGAATGCAAGGAAGATGAATTGAATGCAAGGAAGATGAATTGAATGCACGGAAGATGAATTGAATGCAAGGAAGATGAATTGAATGCAAGGAAGATGAATTGAATGCAAGGAAGATGATTTGAATGCAAGGAAGATGATTCGATTGCAAGGAAGATGATTCGATTGCAAGGAAGATGATTTGAATGCAAGGAAGATGAATTGAATGCAAGGAAGATGATTTGATTGCAAGGAAGATGATTTGAATGCAAGGAAGATGAATTGAATGCAAGGAAGATGATTCGATTGCAAGGAAGATAAATTATTTTTACTGCATCTTTGTTCTTCATTTGTGAGGAGCCAGAAGAAGAAAAACACCTATTTTGATTTCCAAGCAGCCTTATAGAAATGGCATGAATCAATGTTGCTATTGGAACAATCTGTTTAGAGCCAGAAAGGTGTTAATTATGTGTTAAATTTTATTAGCAAAATGTTAATTCTGTGTTAAATTATATTAGAAAGGTGTTAATTCTGTGTTAAATTATATTGCCCTTCAGTGTATGTGTTTGGGTTGAACTGCTTGGTATACCTTCAATTCTTTCTACATTACATTGTTGTTTTAGGTCCCCACGGAGTAAAATTATAATAATAATAATAATAATGATAGTGGGTTCTTGTATAGCGCTCATGTCTGTCATACGTGACACTCCTGGCGCTCCCGATTATTACCCTGGCTTGAGCACGGCTGCCATTACAGCGCTCTAGTATTTCAAGGAATTAATTCCTGCCAGGTACCCATTTACCTCACCTGGGTTGAGTGGATTACTTTCTAAATTATTGTAGGTGATTTCTTGCTGTATACTGGAGGAGCAAAAAAACAATGTTTTTATCTAGTTTTATACATCCTCCTATATTCCTGACGTATATCTTTCAGCCCATGTGTTATATCAATCCCTTAATTTGTATGGATCTAGTTCTTGTGTATTATTTTCCTAGGGCTTGTTGATATAACGTGGGCACAACTGACATTTTCCAGGGACTTTATGAGATTCAAGACTCAAAAGATTTGTGGGAAAGGGGAATTAGGCAATAGATTGTGGGAAAGAGATAGAGAAAGAAAGAGACCAAGAAGAGAGGAGAGGAGAGGAGAGGAGATAAAAAAAAAGCATATCAATTGTTTTTTCCTCTCCTTTGTTTGATCTTCCACTAAAAAAAAAAAAATTACAGCAGCTTTAGTTTGCTAGTATCTTGATATTTATCGTCAAAAAAATCTAATGGATTTTTTTTTTGACATGGGCTTTAAGAGTGATAAAAGTAAGGATTTTATTTGTCCAGGCATGATAAACAGTTAAAAACATGTTCCACTGCTCAGGGGCTCGTGTAGTATCAAGTTGCATGTTGGATCATATTGATACAAGCCAGAGTATGGTACCGATCGATCCAAAAAGCAATTTGTGCTTTGACAAATACACTCCAAGACATTTTGGACAAATTATCTGTACTATTATATTCCTATTGATCTGTGTGCACTTCAAATGATGCATTCCAGCCGAGATGAATCAACCAGGAGTAGTGCTCGAGGGGGCCCTTAGTGAATGTATCTAGCATGAAGCAAACAAGATAGCGCTTTATAGAAGTATAATATATTTGTGTTTTTTGTCGTTGAGAATTACAGTGAGAAAAATATGAAATTTTGATTTTCATGTATTTCATGATATTGTTTGTAAGTTGCAAGTGAATTATTGAAGGAACTGGCGACCAAAATTATAATTTGTACATTAGTTAAGACATGGAATCCTCTCCAATTGAGTGGACCACATAATGGTAGTAATAATATTCTAAGTTTATATAATTCTTGATATACCAATGATGTCTCTATTCTTAAAAGCCCTTTCAGATATATTATTACCAGATTTAGGCTTACCCATAAACAAGTCATGCACATTCTCCACTCCTTGGGGAGCATTCCAGCCAGGTGCCATTTTACAGATGCTCACAATGCTGAGCAAATGACAACGACTTTCTCATCCTACCGGGTACCCCTTAAACACCTGGGTGGAGAGTGGAAAATGTGGATAAATGTCTTGCCAAAGGCATTATTGCCAGGCTGGGATTAGAATGCTCATCCCTTGGATTGAGAGTCAAGTGAATGAACCACTATAACATGACGCCTCCACACCTCGTCACCTCCACATCATAGTTTATCTCCTGTAGATGTCAAACTACTATTAATGGCATCATTTAACAATGTTAAATCTGAGATGCACGGCCCTACAAGTTATCAGTGTCTGTGATATGGTGTAATATTGAAGCCCCCCCCCCCCCAAAAAAAAAAAATCGTGCTAAAATGATCAAGACGTGCCTCAAAAAAGTAAAAATCTTTGAGTGACCGGTTTTACCATACCCATTTTCCCCGATAGACTGTAGTGTTATGAAAACCGTTAGGCAAACGCAAAATTTGATTTCGATTTCCAATCATAAATATCTTGATAATCAGACAGGCGATCAGCTTGTAAAAGTCATGGAGTTCTTGACTGACCTGAAGGTTTATAACTATCATTGCAGCATGAGCTAAATTCAGGATTTTGTTTAGAATGTGAGACAAAGTTACCGGATCCTTTTAATGGTGGATCCAGGATTCTGACAATGTCCCCTCAAAAACAGATTTGGGTTTTTGCCAAGGTGCATGATAGGATCACATACCTCCACACATACCCATGTATCCAAGGTCTTTTAATTTTTCACTTTAGAAACATGGGATGCATTAGGTTTAATCACTTTTCAAAGACAGCTTTTTAAAATTAAATAGTGGAGAACAATAATGTTGTCTTGGTGTATGTTGTAACTAATTACAAGCACATAATAATCCAATGTTTAGAGAAGCACGCCGGGGAGACTCACGTCATAAAATTAATTATATTATCAAGGAGCGCTGCACTTTTGTCACAAAAATAAATTCACACTTCAGATCCACAGTGGGACAATTAACCACTAATTTACTGCAAGCTTCGTTATTACCAACGCTTCAATTAAGTTTGCTACAGCTTCACATTCAGAATGTTAAATCTTCTGCTATCACTTCATTCACATGAATGCATGCATGGGACTGTCGCTACGCGTACGTTATTACATTAATCTTGCATATACTCTAGGGAATTTGCCTCTGCTTTATTGTATCAACAATATAGGTTTAGGAATAGAACTTTACAGAAATTGACATTTTCCCCCAAAAGCCTAACATTCGCAGCTAACGTCAGCAGTTATCCTAATGGCGGACTGATGAATATTAAAGAACAAGTTAGGAGAGCTGAGGTTTTGTTTCTAGTTCATCGTCGGTAAAGCGGTGGTCTCGTATTCCGGTGACCCAGGTTCAAAACCAAGTCGATGCCCTAGTGCCCTTAAGTAAGGCATTAATCCTCATAACCAGGTCCCTCAGAGTGGACTTAAAGCCGTCGGCCGTCTGGTTGCTTAGATACAATCATTTATGCCTTCTTAGCAATAATAACCACCACAACCACTGTTCCATGGACCAGTGATGGCCTGGTGGTAGATTTGCTGCCCGGCAAGCAGTAGATGGCAGGTTCAAATCCTGCAGGTTCCAAAAAAAATTCTGACTTGTTTTTAATTACCGTACGAGATCCATCATGCAATTTTTAAATCTATTTACCAGCTGCAAGTAAAAAAAAAAAAAAAGATTAAAAAAAAGAAGAAGATAGAGTTCAGGGTAAGTTTTGCAGTTGTTGTTTTGTGATAGGTTAACTGTTCAGGTTTGAGTTTGGTATAGTGTTAGGCCAATATTTTAAGTTACATGTCCTTGTCAGGATGATACTGACCACAGAACAAGTGTCACCAGAAAATGAGTTATAGAAGTGTTGGTGCGGGCACCTATCTTCATGATTATTTATAGTCATCTTGGCTGATACATGTATCTTTTCTTGAGTGCTTTGATGTTAGGGTCAGTTCTTTAAAAATAAATTAGGTATTTTCAACTCATAAACAGATAATTTCTGGGAAGCATCTAACCTTTAATCTAACCTAAAACCCATGCAAAAAACCTCAACCCTTACCCTATACTCTTGATGAAACAATTCCATAGTAATTGGTGCCAAAGCAAATATTGGATCACCAGCATGGGCAAGCATGTTCCTTGGTAACATGCTGAACTTCATATAAGCAAGTTCTGCATTGCTGTCTAAATTAATCCCCGATGCCGAAAATGTTGGTTCCAGTTTTGATGCCATTTTGGGCTGGTTCGTTAGACGTCGTTACACCTAATGGCTGAGTTATGAATACATGAGGGAAGCAATGTTCTTGTGTATTCACTTCACATGCCATGCTCTATGCAAGTACATGTACAGTCACCTAACCAAGCAGAGCAAATAGGCTAAAGTAGATTAGGTTCCGGACTGAATTCATTGCAAAATGCATTAACCTTTTCAGTGCTGCAGAATGGAGTGCAGGTAGTTCACATTGCATGCATGTACAGTTAGGAATTAAAGTATCGATACCCTCACCAAGTTTTTTGAAGTATGTGAAAAATTGATATGTCCCATTTTATGTTTCTTGAGAAAATGACATATTAAAGCTTTCATCTAGAAGTACAAAGGCCCTAATTCAACCAGTCCACCTTTCATTCTTGTATTTAATACAAAAAAACTAAAAGACAAATACCAAATTTACAAGGAGTATGAAATAATTTGGTTGTTATATAAATAACCATATTAATTAATTTATTATTATATATTGTATGTTAAGAGCCAAAACCCAGAGTGGTGTTAACTAATATACTTTGACAAAGAGTTACATTGTATTTGCTTTTCTGGCCCTAGGTGATATTTTGATTTGTATAACGAAATATTTGTTAATTTTACTTCAACATTTTTAAAACAAGGCTCAGCCACTTTTTCACCAACAACGCCAACAAGAATGAATTCCACCAGGTCAACCCTCTGACGTGATGCAGGATCCCGCTTTCCCCGGAGCATTTATCCAGAACCAGAACTGTCATTAGCCTTGAAAGTCCAGACAGTATCATGAATTGATTTCCAATTAAATTCCATGATTGAGTATACCTGTATTAAGAGGAACGTTGACAATATGACAATATAAACCAGCCCTCTATCATAACAGGATGGTTTACATGTTGAATACCTGTTCTCTCACAAGAAGTACGCTCAAGAAATAGTATATTACTACACCTGTATAAGGTAATGTTTGCCCTGACTGTTTTATTTGCTGAACTCCAGATCAGACTCTGGGCAGACGCCTCCCTGTGCACGTGTGACTTCACATCTTCTTTTTTTTATAAATATTCATTAATTCATAACATGGAAGTGAGACAGAAAATCTTTGATTTGAAGAACAACACTGAAAAGGCAAATTAGTTTAAAAAAGCAAAACTTTCACAGGGTAGCATTTGTAATTAAACACAGTCTACCAACCTTAAAGCAAGTGGCCAAGAAACGTGAAATTATCCGTGTAAATTTAAAAAAAAACAGATTAATTCTTGACTGAATAGGGTTGCAGGATACTCATACTCACTCCAATGATCTCTCAAAACAGAAAACAGGAGGAAACTCTGAAATCTTGGCTTGATTAAGTCGACGGAATTAAATGAAAGCTTGATTACCACATTTTAAAGGCACCTGTCCTGTAATACAAAGTGTTTGTATAGGGTCATGAATTTGGTTCAAATGAACATATTGGACGCATATGCGATCCTACATTATTCTGTGATCGTAGTCGCGGTTGAAATGGAGTCTAAAGTGAAGAAATTGTAAATAATAAACCGTTTATGTTGTATCCCTCTCAAGGTCAAGATATAAGTTTAGCTATAAAACATTGTTTCTTGACTAAAATCAACCAATTGGCTATTCCTGTTTGGGCATTATATATCACAACTACATATTCTGACATGTTCATGGTCGCATCTACCATTGTATGGTCGTGGGCGCTATTTTAAATTTATCAAAATTTATGGGGAGCGCCTAGTTATTGGGGAAGAAGCCCAACTTTGTGGAGAGCAATCATACGGCTTACTTCGATTCATCAGGTGATTGTGTTAGGCCAAATTAAAAAAAAACATGTTTAGGGTCCTGCTTTTTTGAAAAATAGGAAGGAGGAGGAGGCCCTTTTTTTTTCTTTCAAAATGGCCGGTTGGTACATTTTTCGTGACAGTCGGGCTATTTTTCAAGGTGGCTGCCGGTGTTTGTTTTCTTCTTTTTTTCAAATCAGAAATAGATAATTTTAGCAGTGTATTTTTCATGTTTTAATTCATTGAGGAAAAAAAAATAGAAAAAAAAAGACGAAAAATTAAAAAATTATTAAAAAAGGAGGCGGCCCCACAAAAGGAAGCGAGCGGGGACGCTAAACAAATACTTTTTTTAATGGCCTTACATGACCTTTCGTAAAACGAAAGCGGAAGCTCATGTGAAGATGCACGGGTTGAGGACATGACCTTTCATAGAATTTGGACCAGACCATTTGTAGATGAGAGGGATTTATTTCACAACATTAACCTGATATTTCATGAATAAAGGGGCACGTTTTCACAAATGGTCTGGTAAGACTAGCACCCAACATGTACTAAATGTATGGATAGCATTGTAAGGAATAAATCCAATGAACTGCGTGGTTCATGATTAAGCTTGTGGGACAGACGAGATTCAGTAGTGGTGTGATATCTTACTTGTGAATCATGTTTGTAAACTTGTGGCTTAGTAAGGATTCTGGTTCTTCAAATTGGCAATTCAATATAAACATGGCTAATACTGCTGACAAATCTACATGCTCTGGTGACTGACAGAGATATCAATCATCCCGCATTGCCTAATTACATGTCAAAGCGTAATCTATTTCATAGACACTAGACAGTAGTAAATTTGTTTCACTAATACGATTATTGATCAGGATGGATCAAGCCCTATTAGAACTCACTGTTAGCGCATGATCATATATGCCCTAATTTGCATAACCAAATTGAGAAGGTCTTTCAAAGCTTTGTTAGATGAACACTTGCTTGCCCGAAGTCATTGCATGGGCAAGTGATTCGAAGAGCATGAAGCATGCGTTGCTTACGGTGCTTCATTGTTTGTTACTGAGGATGTCTCCTAGCTTTGACAGTAATTGATGATAGTTTGCTAAGGAGCCCATCTCATGTTGAACACCCCCCTCACTGTCCCCCTTTGCTAAACACTCCATCTTCGACCAGTTGTTGTGCTAATTGATTCCTCGTGGCAGATGAGTCGCGCTGATTGAATTTCACGGCACCGAGCCATGAACATCAATAATGCGCAGTCCTCTGGATTATGTAGTTGTAGAGAGGCCAACGGTCAGAGGCATATGTCGGAATCTCTCCCCTCCCCCCGTATGCACGAGTGGGTCGGCACGGACGGTGAATCGGGACAACTGCAATTAATCGTAAAAGGTAGACCATGCTAGGGAATGCTGGGGGGCTGGTTGGGGGGCAGCGATGTGTTTTACAGTTAGATTAAAGATTTCTTGCTTTTCGGTGACGTGACTGTAGCAGGTGCAATTGCTTAGTCTGATTTCAGACCTAGAGGCGAGTGTTTTGTCATCCCAGATGGTTCTCTTAGTGTAGACCAGGACCCTGTTTCATAAAACTTGTTATCAATAACAAGTTACAAGCTACTGTTATAAGCTACTGAAATCAAGGCATCTGATTGGCTGAGAGCAAATTTATCATAGAAATTAAGCATTTGTTATGGATAAAAAGTTTTATGAAACAGGCCCCTGCAGTCACCTGTCAGCCTCCTCTACAGCTCTCCTATCCTCGTCCATCTTCTTTAGAAACCTAAGTCTAAGTGATACAATGTTTGCTGAAGCATTGTGGGATTCAAGGCTAATTCCTGAGGACTCGTACAAATTGGATGTAAGATTAAGCACTCGTCAGCCATCTTTAAGATGAAAGTCAAGTTCTGGCCAATATGTGATACATTGTGAAAGAAACTGTCTGAAACTGAAAGAGAGAGAGAGAGAGCTCAACATTTTTTTTCTTCACCTTCACCTTCACTCAACCTTCTATTTCAATGCCCATATCTCTTGTGATTTGTCATGCCATATATGGTTGGTTATTTTCTTATACTTGGATTTAGTTTCTTAAGACTGGCGTGTTTCTCAGAGGCAGTTCCTTTGAAGGAAATTGTCGAGAGATTTGAAACATCAAATGCTTTAGGGAACATAGCTCTTTAACCTGTTGGATACTAAGCTGGTGATAATCAGGCGAGAATCAATGGGAAAAGTATGTTATACCACAATTAAATCTTAAACTGTTCAGGTCAATATTAATATCATATTTAATTTTAACTACAGTTATTTTAAGTAGCCCATTTTTGTCATGCAATCAAATTTAATGTATAAATATTTGTTAAGTGCCATGTTATAAATTGATTTATTCACCAGTTATGAATAATTTGTATTTCAATAGTAAGAATTTCAATTGCATACATTCCGTGTTGTTAGTCTAGACAAGCCATATTGTTTGTTCTACCTAGCAACAATTGAAGTACCGTATATAACGGTGTATAAACCGCACTTTTTTGCCGCCGAAATTTTTTTTTTTTTTTAAAGTTTCAATTTATGCCCCTCCACCTGGCGCTATGCCTGGCAATGTCTCCCAGCTCGGTAATCGGTGTGTTGACTCACCACTCGGAAACTAGAACAACACTCAAATTTGTCTGTCATCTTGGTTTGAAAGTAATCTTTCTGATAGATCTCAATATGTAGACTAGTTTATAATAATAATTCCTCCAATTTTTCTTCTATTACATGGTGTACCACAAGGTTCTATCCTAGGTCCCTACTGTTTTTTAATTTACAGTACCGTAATGATCTTACACACACAATTTTTTTTTTTTTTTTTTTTTTTTTTTTTAAGGGCGAAAAAGAGGGGTGCGGTTAATACACGAGGGCGGTTTATACAACGTTATTTACGGGTACGCAATTCACATTCTGACTATTGACAAAAACTATTTGTAACAGGTGAATGAAATAATTTGTAACATGGCACTTAACAAATATTTATGCATTAAATTTGATTACATTACGAAAATGGGCTATTGTTATAACATATAGCTCATTTACATCCTCAGTCAAACCGACGAGACTGACGACAGTCCAACAACAGAATTAAAAAAATATGCTATAATGCTAAATGGCCGAGAATCGGTTGGTATTACAAACAGTTTTGAGTTGTTTTTGGGGGGCGATGTGACTGAGGTTTTAATGCCATTTTGCTCAGTTCAGTATTTCAAGGTCATTCTAAATGAACAGCTAAAGTATTGACTAGAAACTTGATTTGCCTAGATTATCTTCTTCTCAATATGACATTGATACAAACTGGAGAAGTTAAAAGTATGAGAGCGTTGCGGAATGCTTCGACCAATTTTTCTCTACTTACGGCACATAACAATGTTCCTGGTTCAGTTCCTGCCTGAAATCAAAGATTAGAAAACGTTACAACACAATTGCTTGATTGCTTCTTGGTTTTCTGTGCAAAATTTAATAGAGTGAAAATAGCAACTTGTGATCAATTGTGGTGCAGTTAGAAGTTTGTCAGGACTGATGTCTCTCAATCCAACAATCTAATTCGTTTGAAGTTTGAACCCTATTGTGGTATCATCACTTCAACGATCTTATTCATTTGAACCGGTTTGTGGTATTGACTTTAGGCTTTGCGGGAAGCTAGATTTACATTTCTACCCTTTAATTATCGCAGATTATGTAGCGTTCCCTCTCAGGTGATTGGTCTTGGGTTTAATGTTCATGAATACTTCCTCTGGTCAGAATGGAATAGGAAACATGAAGCAGCGATTGGAAATCAAGTCTCAAAATGTTTTCATGCTCACTTCGGTAGAGGGTTCTATCCGATACGGTCAGACTAATATTCTGGGTTAGGATGCTTCAAGCAATGGGTTGAAATCAATCAAGATTCTCCTTTCGTATTCAGTTCAGTTCAGTCTTTATTTCACTACCAATAAAAACAACATACATAAAATCTATACAGTACACAATAGAGCTATATCAGCAAAAATCAATACAGAGCAATGTTAGACAAAAACAAATTATGAGAACAAGGGGTCAACAAAAATGAGGAAATAGCTGTATCGTACAACTTAACAATACATACATGATTATAACAAATAAACAGACAAACAAATAAAACAAGGAAACAAACATGCAATATATAACATTTCACATTATGAATATAAACTTAAAAACTAGGGTTCACTCACTGGGAAATGAGGTTGAGTCTGGATGTATATAGTCCAGAGTGTTTGTTATCTCCTTAGGTCTGTCTTCACTAGCTCGAGATTGCCAAACATCTTGCTATTTGAACTATCCCGATTGCAAACTATCCAGCTAATTTGCGTCTTCATCAGCCCAAAGTTGCAATTAGCGGGATATTTGGTCTGGACTGTCATCCCAAGATATCTTGGGATAGTTTGCGAAATATCCCACTATTTGGCAAAATATCCAGCTATTTGTCCGGTGCGTCATCACCAGACTGAAGACTGGCACTATGCGGCAAACGCTGGGCAAAATATCTTGAGCTAATTTCTCAAGGTCGAGTTTCAAGTTTCGAGGTCGAATCTCGAGCTGATGAAGACGCGATTTGTAACTTTGGGATTATTTCCCAACTCAGAAATAGCGAGCTTTTTGGCAATCTCGAGATGATGAAGACGCGCCTCTTGATCCAGATAAAGTTGAGTTCTGGGAGGGGGGGGGGGGGGGGGGTGTTTCACGAAAGTTGTCATCAGTGACAAATGACAGTTTTTGTTATAAGTTACTGAAATCCTTGCTTCTGATTGGTTATCAGCAGATTTGTCACTGATTTTTGTTATTTGTCATTGAAAAAAGGCTTTGTGAAACAGGCCCCGGGTCATGCGATTGCAAATTGAAGGAAATGTTGTGAAATCGATCAGAAAAGGTTGATCATCTAGCATAAGTATTGGTGTGTACTGCAAGGTTCTGGAATCATCAAAATGATAAGAAATTTGGCCCAGCTAGTCTTGGTAAAGTTATAAGCACTGCACACAGAAAGATTAAGATGGGACTACACAAACATGTACGTGGCATAAAAATCTGTCTCGATTTTTATGATGTTACGTGCCATATTTAGAATATTAAGTCATTTGAAGAGCCATGCTTTTCAGGGAACATTTTTTATGTGATGTTCTTTCACACTTGCATAATAACAATGATAACGGCCACATATTATTTCTTCACCTCTTCCTGGAACTCAACCATCTCTTTAAATCATGCTAGCTTGGGTTATAATGTACTTTTAATTTTTATAAATGTTAATTAAAACTGGTTGTAGACCTTTTCTGTCTTGTAGCAAACTTTAGAAACATTCTTGTTACTTATAACCGTAAAAAAAACGTGGTGATTATCCAGCAAAAACACAAATCTTCTGAAGCATTTGCTGTAATTTGTAAGCAGAATGAAACTTGTAAGGGCATTGACCCCAGATCTGTGTACTATTAGTTGTGTTATGCAGGAAATAGAAATGCAGTTGATATTTGTTATATGTACACTTTTTTGACATTGGACAAGTAAAATTCAATTGATTAATTTTTGTGTGAGTGCAAATACTTTTAGTTCGATACCACACAAGGATACTCTGTGCCTAGGCTTTGTTACAACACAAGTGACAATTTAGCGTACGGTGGATTTTCATAAAAGGTTTTGTTAGCACAGTTTACATATTTTCGTTTCAGTCAACTTGACATTTCCTCATGCTTCAGGCATTCTATTAATAGTTTGTACACAATAGTCTGCAAACCTAAAGTGAAGATTGTGGTCATGAAACTTTGTGGTATATCTTGTATTAAAGGTGAAGACCAGTTTTGAAAATGCCCCCCCCCCCTCTCAAAAAATGAAATGGAAGCTCTTATTACCAATCATGTGAAAGAATATGTTTTGACTAATACGTGATCATACAAATTTTGCCGAGAAACCGCCTACTAATTGATATATTTGGTACATTATTATATATATTTGGACCTGATAGATATAACGCATGTGTCGCGCACGTGTGCATAGTCCCATATACATCTCTCTGTGTACAGTGCTTGTAACTTTACCAAGACTGGGCCAAATTTCTTATCATTTTGATGATTCCAGAACCTTGCAGTACACACCATGCTAGATGATCAACCTTTTCTGATCGATTCCACAACGTTTCTTTCACAATGCAATCGCATGACCAGAACTCAACTTCATCTTTAAAACTACAGTGGTCCCGTGTAAACATAGCTTTTAACATATTTGTATTTTATCCGGTTTCTCTTTCTATTTCTCTCACAGGGGGAATACCAGCACATTATAAGGGACTATATATCAACACAACCGCATAGAGTGAAGCCATCTTGTGTGATATCCTGTACGGGTTGTTCATGGATAACATTTGAAGGTAAGTTAATCACACATTTGTCTAGTATTTTTTGTTACATCTCCTTGACTGTCACATACTCATGCAATTGTGAATGATTTGTGACAGTAGCATATATACTCACTTAACTCACTTGTAACTCACTTGATCCAGGATTATTCAGTCTTTAGACTGTTGTTCCTATCCATGGTTTTCTTTGGTTGGGGTTGTCATCATATTTATCTGGGGCATATCTTTCCACCATTTCTCAAGTCCAGATTTGAAACGATTGATAGTGGTACTCTCCACAACATCGCCTGGAAGACCATTCCACACATTGATTATTCTCTTTCCACACATTGATTATTCTCTGGCTGAATGATGTATGTACAGCAAGTTGAAAATTTTGTGGGAGGGAACAGGGGTGCACAAGCTTTTGCCTCCCCCTTATGGAACCTAATTCATATCTTCAGTACTCCACAACCCCAAAACAAAACATTGCCGTCTCCTAACCTACATGTATAAATTGTCTTTTTGAAGCCAGAAGAGTGCAACTCATAAACACATCTAGTTGACACACGTTTGGCTCTATAAGCAGACAATTGTTATACTGCGTTTGCTAGATTATTTACAAATGTATGAATGCCCAGTTTTTTTATACAGAGGATCATCAAATCCAAGACCTTGAACCCATTCTCGAATATACATTTTTTTTTGCATACAAAAACTTTTTAGTGGTGCACCATGAAAAACTGAAGTGTTACTGTTTTGCAGGGATGCATTTGGCATCCCTGGCATATCACGGGTCCAAACATTGAAGGGGCGTCAGCATAATGTGGGGATTTGGGCGGGGCCGGCACCAGTCTTACTTAGTGGATGAAATAACAGTGTCATGGATTAAGAGGAGGGTATGTATGGGGATTGTATCACATTCTTTTCATATTCCCTTTGTATCTTCGTCTCTCTCCCCCCCCCCCCTTTCTGTTGGGCCGTGCAATGGGGGAGGGGGGGGGGGGAGGGCTGGTATGTGCCCTCCTGTATCCCCTCTCTGTGTCCTCTAGCTATTCCACTACGTCATTGGATAAGAAAGTTGATGAAAGCCATTCTAGGAAACCTAACCAACATATATACCTTCCTGAAATGGTAGCTCGTGTTGATATCAAGTATAGTGGATGTGGTTCACTCAGAAATGGTCAGGAAAAGGTGTAAATTACCATTTATTTCTTTTAAAGATTTAAACTTTTTAGACTGGAAAAGGGCACATGCCCCTATGCCCCCCCCCTGTAGCTACACCTTTAGATGAGGGCTGTGGACTGTGGTATATTTAAACTAACTTGTGTACATTCTACATGTAGATTAATTGTGAAAATGGGACTAGGTCAATTCATACATGTATGTTGGTTGTGTTGACTGGATGGATTGGAGGTTCATGATTACACCAAATATTGATAGTGTCAAGCGTAAACTGTGTCGTGAGGTTGATCGAGTCGGGCCATTATACCATTAGTAATGAATGCAATGATTTTCTTCTGAGTTACATGTATTGTATTGGATCAATTTGTCTGATTTTATCTGGAGTGTTGGACAGCAATAATTGATTGTGTCAACCGTGACCTGTGTCATGCTGTTGATTGAATTCACAGTCATTATATTGCCGTAAATAATTAATGTATCGATTTACCTGTTAATGGACCAATTATCTGCTCTTATGAGGTACACTGTATATTATTAGATACTGAATGAGTTTCCCCTTTTAAAAATTATCAGAATGTTCATATTGAATCACGTAATGGACTACCAACAGGGATGTGGAAAAAATAGGAATCATGTACATGTATATAATAAAAATATATGATAGATGTATGTTTGCAGAGGAGAGAAAGAGAGATGGACAGAATGAGAGGGGTGGGAAGGAGGGAGAGAGAGAGAGAAAAAAAAGAGGGGGGGGGTCAAGAGAGAGGGAAGAGACAGAAAGATAAACTTGGACAGATATACAAACAGGCGGGAGTACAGATTAAATGATACATGTAGATCTACATGTGTACATAAAATAAAAAAATAGATAGAGAGTGACAGAGAGAGAGAGAGAGAGAGAAAGAGAGAGAGAGAGGGAGAGAGACGGGGGGGGGGGGGGGGGGGTGGGAAGAAGGGAAAGAGAGAGAGAGAGAGAGAGAGAGATATATTTAGAAGTCATATGATATTAGACAATGGGAATATTGGAATTGTATTCTAATTATTACACATCTGTAGTTGCAACAGGACACCACAAGTTATTACAAAAATGTAATCTGACCATTGGTTTAATATTAGATACTATCGTAGTTTTATGTGTTTTTTCCTTCAATGTACTGGTAGATCTGGTATCATTAATGTTGAAATTGTTTTAAAATATTTAATTGGTTTCATTTGTAATAGCATTTAGGAGTACCGGTAAGTCATCTCTGTATACATGTAGGCAGAATACCATGTTTTATATTTAGGCTTTGAAGATAAGAGTTTAATTGAACAATATATTTTGAGAAAGAATTATGATTTTTCACAACATATATCCCTCTTCTGTCTCATCTTCTATACATCCAAGACAACAACAAAATAGTCCCTCCAAACTTGATATCAATAATAACGCTGAATCTGCTGTCTGCTGAAGACTGAGGAGAAATACTTACTGTTGAAGACGTTGGATTATTATTAAATCTCTAACATCAATAAAATTGATTTTTGGATTGGCTGGATGGCAGAACGTGATGTGGGCTTTTTGTAGGTCTGAAGTAATATTTTGGAGGCATGATATTTTGCGGTGGAAAGCCGAAGCTCATATATCATATGATTCATTCAGCTGCTCTTGATCAGAGAAACAAAGATTAAAAGTGATCTATATGGAAGATACTGTAATTGTAAACCTGATATAAAATGTTATTGGAAGTTTGAGTCCTGTCATTGTAAAGAATGACTGCTTTTTTCCCTAACATGAATGTCATTTGAGAGTTCTTCTGGCTCGATCTCAGGTAATTTTGATATATTGGACATGTCTGTATGAATCATAGATTTTATGAAAGTATGTATATTGTATAAAGACAATTTGTATAATCATTTAACTGGAAATGCAAAGGTTGTGGGGTCGAGCCCTGGCTTGGCATTTATCCTTTAGCAAGGCATTTCGTAGAGGTGTTGTGGTTGAGTGGATACGTCAACGGACTGTGGATCACAAGGTCCACGGTTCGAGTCCCGCCGCTGCACTAATGTCCTTTGGCAAGACATTGATCGACATTTGCCACACTCAAAGGCAGCTTCATATCTGAACGAGGTATAAGATGTCAATTCAAGTTCTTGACAAGTATACATCGATAATAAGAATATTTAGGTCAATAAATAGTAGACATAATATGGTAAAAATGCATAAGTGCTAACATTTTTCTTAGCTCTAGGAAAAGCTAGTTAGTTTTCTTAAAAGTTCAAGTTTTATAATCAGAATCAAACCTGGTGTGAAATTGGTTTTGTGCTTGAGTAATTTCATTCTTCACATTGCCAAAGAATGACAATTATGAGTGTTCAATTGACGGTCTGTTCAGACTAAAGGGATGATACAAAGTTTGTATAAAGAAACATCGTTTAAAAAAACGTCATGTAGCGGAAAGGTCATACATACTAGATAAAAACTTCGTTTATAGAAACGTTGTATTAAAAAGAAAATTGATTTGCTGATGTCAGGTGACATGACAGCTGGCCATATCTTCAGTGTGCGCTCATTATATGCCCCGCCCTGCCTGGTATAAGGCCCCCCCCCCCCCCCAAAAAAAAAAAAAAAAACATGTTTAGCGTCCTGCCTTTTCGAAAAATAGGAAGGAGGAGGCCCCCTTTTTTTTTCTTCAAAATGGCCACTTGGTAGATTTTTCCTGACAGTCTGGCTATTTTTTGAGATGGCCGCCGGTGTGTTTTTTTTTTTTTAAATCAGAAATAGATCATTTTAGCAGTTATGTTTTTCATGTTTTAATTCATTAAAGAAAAAAAAAATTATTAAAAAAAAAAATAGGAAGGCGGCCCCCCAAAAGGAAGAATGAATCAAATCAATTAAGTATCGTATAGTATTTGTATTCGCTTCTTGGTACAGATTTACCGCGTATTTCCAGTTACACTGCCGCTATAAGTGCGATTTCTTATTTCGAAGGCATACCGTGCTAAAAATTCCTAATTCATATTTTCAAATTAAGTATCGTATAGCAATAGGTTATTGCTTGAATCGTCGGTAGTCAGAAAGTGGAGTTTTTATGGAGGGGAAAATAAATGTGCAATCGAGTAAATTGCCGGAAGACAGTCCCTAGTGTTTCTTTCAACAAACTTCTGCCTGACTACTTTGGCATGCATGAGCATGTTCAATCGTAACCGTGGTAATTGACTTTCATTTGATATGCAGGTAAGTTTTTAAAATGACGTGTGATTAATTGTTTCAATCTGTAGTCAGGCATGCGTAAATTGAAGTAATGAGGCTAAACAAATGCAAACTGTGGTGCAAGTTAAGAAAGGCTTTCTCAATCTGTATATCTTTCTCTGTTTCTCTTTTACACATTTCTCTCTCTGTCTGCCTCTTTCTTTCCCCCTCTCTTCCCCCCTCTCTCTCTGTCTGTCTGTTTTTCAACATCTCTTTTTTTCCAATTTCATTGAACTCTTTTCCCCTCCTATGTTTAAACTGTAGGAAAGGAATTACATTCATTTTATTCATAGCCTATTACACTCATGAAGTCTTGTCACGCTTGACATGGTAATATATATATTACGAATAGATTATTTCATTCTAGGAGATATTTAACATATTTCTAAGAGGTTTTATCAAGAGTTAAATTGGGCATAATTTTTTAAAGGAAGAATCATGTCTTTTCTCTCACCTCCCCCCCCCCCTTCTCTCTTTCTCAGAGATACCTAAAGCTTATTTGATTTCTTCATTTGATATTTTTGGTCCATGAATGGTGAACAAAGTAAGCTTTGGCAGTTTTTTTTCTCTCTCTAAGAAATAGAATACGGTACTATAGGCTTGAAATATAAATAGGCATGCATGTCAATAAAAAGTGTTTTATATTTCAACACCTGGGGAGTGTTTCACAAAGATCCTAAGTAGAACTTAACACTAAGTTGGACTTAAAAATTATGGACAGCCATTGGAGCCTCAAAATGAAATATATTCAAAAGCAGAAATTCAAGTATTTTAGACTTTTTATAAATTTCACATCAAGAACATAGAATCTCCCATGATAATAGAAAATATGAATGATTTGAATCAACATTTTATGTCTTTTAAAGTAACTTTTACAAAATGTTTTCAAGGATGCTAATGGCTTTCCATAATTTTTAAGTCCAACTTAGAGTTAAGTTCTACTTAGGATCTTTGTGAAACACCCCCCTGTTATAATCTGCTGTCTAGAATGATAAGTTATAAGTGGAATTTCTTAAGTACATCATAGAAATTCGACTTTTGTACTTTACACAACAAATATATTTGTCCACTTGGAAACATAGCAGACAAAACACATACAGACCTACCACAAAGGTTACAGAGAGCATGAGTTAATCATACTTATATTTATAAGATAAGCTCAGAGAAGTGGATATTCATCAAACAATGTTTACTTTGATATTTACTTTGATGTTGAAGCTAAAGGTAACCTTTAAAGCCCCACTGCACTACTTATAGCTACTTGCGCCCTCTATAGCAAACAATGCCCATTGGTGACCATTGTTCCCCCATGATCCTCTTTTTCTTATGTTAATTGAGAGCTTATTTGATGAGATAACCACATGCCAGTGACCTCGCAGGGAGGTCTAATCCCTTCATGCCAAACTAGTGCAGAGAGGCTTTAAAATAGTGACTGGGCTTCGGTGCAGTTCTAAGGGCTCAATGTACCTTTGGACTGCATTAATGATAATCAAAAATAAATATTGATATAATATAAGGGTTTACTTTTTTTAGGTGGAGATTGTTTATTCTCCACTGTAGAATAAATGATGCACCCGTCATCCATTTCTAATGGTGGCTAATGTACATATTCACAAATTCAGTCTCTAATTAGATACTTTTATTATGCTTTTATTCAATCATGTTAAATGCTTGTTCTTGAAAAAGAATGTTCAAAGAATGAACATGAATGAGTATGAATTTAGATTTAACAATGATAAAATAATAAACTTAAACATTTTTAGACCGTCCACTACGAGGAGAATCTGTGGGTTGAAGATTAAAAGGTCTAATAGTTCTCCATATTGTGAAGGAAAATTTGTAGTAATAAAAAACCAAGTCAGGCATCCACCGATAGTCCCTGATCCATCTTTCCAAGGCAAGATGGATCGCCGCTCTTCTTAGGCAAGAGCGTAAACAAGTAGGATCTCTCTGGGCCGTTTCCTCGCTTAACACCCCCCCCCCCCACCTGTTGTTCAGATTACTTAAGTTCAGTGTATGGCTATATGGAAACCCTATATTTTCCTAGTTGGATCATGAAACATATAATGAAACGATGTTTAGGGATATGCATGTTGGAGCATTTCAAAAATGAAAAATTTATAGAGTATTAGGGTCCTATTCCAAATATTGATATTGTTGTCCATTGTCTATGCCCCTTTCACTTTATATATTTTGATTCTTCAAACATGTTTCTTTAAGAGGTTTATATTAATTTCTTTAGTCTAAAAAGGTTTTAAGAAAAACTGGTCAACAGTTTGCATAGGATGAAGCGGAAGAGTAAACGCCAAATTCTTTTAGGCTCTCCCCGACCCTTTCCTCGCTTTAGAAATGCCTGGTGTTTTAGTGTTGCCCAGTAGTGTCGTAAATATCCCATAAAAAGATCTGATCGCAGTTTTGGGAATTGGTAATGTGCTTGTGAAGAATTGGTATGTGTTTAGGCTCCATTAATTGTGGATAAACGTAGGCATGCCGACATGTATAATTACATTCGAAAATTGAGCACATGATTGATCATCAAGTGGAAGATCCCATTTCTGTAAAAGGAAGGAAAGGAATAAGGGAGGGAGGGAAGGGGGATGAAAGGGGATAAACTAGCATGCCTAATTATTGAAATGTACAGCAAAGCTTGTACTGGCCTTTCTAGAATTATCATAACTACTTGTAACTCTGCAGTAGGCTTGCGGGTCCATCATGTGAGAGAGAGAGAGGGAGGATTGAGGAGTCCTGAAAAAGGACTCTCTGTAATCTTTCTTGAGGGTTTGTAGTCCTGAAAAGAACTGTTGGTGTAGTCTTGAAAATACTTGTAAGTTCTCCTTCTTACTACTGGTAAATCAACTGTTAATCTTAATGTTCAAATCATTAAGCCACATTCAGGTATGATGTGGTAAACTGCAGCATGATCGTCATGGTTATTATTATGGAAATGTGATATGCTTCACATTCTGTTTTCGATACCACAGAGCTATAGTGAATACGCACACTTACATAAATGTACATGTGTAGCATCTTTGTCCTGTGCAGTTATCATTCATACATGTAGTTGCATACACATTATAAAAAAATTAGTTTACTGCTTCATGCATGTAACATGTACCATTACACGTAGAGGTGTCGTAGTCGAGTGGTTTAAGCACTTGACTTGAAATGTAAAGGTTGTGGGTTCGATCCCGACACGGCACTAATGTCCTTTTGGAAGGCATTTATCTACATTTGCCACTCCATACCCAGGAGAAAAATGGGGACCGGGTAGGATGACAAATGTTTTTATGATGGTCATTGCTATATTCCCTCACGGTGACCATATGGTAGGAATACTTAGCATGGAGTAGAGATGGTGCTAATTGTGCGTAAATTAATTCGATGACCGGGGTAATAGTATTTGTAAAGCACTGTCATTTCGTATTAAGCACTATATTAATCCAGATTATTATTACTATTATGATGTGAATGAGCCTTTCGTTGTGTGTACTGACTACTGAGAGAGCTCTTTTTTTAAATATGATGATCCAAGCATTTTTATGCCTCCGTTACGAAGTAGCCGGAGGCATTATGTTTTCGGGTTGTCCGTCCGTCCGTCCGTACGTCCGTACGTCTGTACGTCCCGTCCGTACGTCCGTACGTCCCGTTCTTGTGATCGCGTTATCTTAAGAACCGATTAATGGATTCTTGCCGAACTTCGGTCATGTATGTATCTTGCAGATCCAATGAACCGATTAGATTTTGGGGTCACGAGGTCAAAGGTCAAAGGTCACAGGGCTCATTATGTATGCAAAAACAGCTCGTGATCGCGTTACCTGAAGAACCGATTGATGGATTCCTGCCAAACTATGGTCATGTATGCATCTTACAGAGCCTATGAACTGATTAGATTTTGGGGTCACAAGGTCAAAGGTCACAGGGCTCATTATGTATGCCAGAACAGCTCGTGATCGCGTTATCTGAAGAACCGATTGATGGATTCTTGCCAAACTTTGGTCATGTATGTATCTTGCAGAGCCGATGAACTGATTAGATTTTGGGGTCACGAGGTCAAAGGTCACAGGGCTCATTATGTATGCAAAAACAGCTTGTGATCGCGTTATCTGAAGAACCGATTGATGGATTCCTGCCAAACTTTGGTCATGTATGTATCTTGCAGAGCCAATGAACTGATTTGATTTTGGGGTCACGAGGTCAAAGGTCACAGGACTCATTATGTATGCAAAAACAGCTCGTGATCGCATTATCTGAAAAACTGATTGATGGATTCCTGCCAAACTTTGGTCATGTATGTATCTTACAGAGCCGATGAACTGATTAGATTTTGGGGTCACAAGGTCAAAGGTCAAAGGTCACAGGGCTCATTATGTATGCAAAAACAGCTCGTGATCGCATTATCATTAGAACAGATTGATGGATTCCTGCCAAACTTAGATCATGTATGTATCTTGCTGAGCAAATGAACTGAGTAGATTATGGGGTCATAAGGTCGAAGGTCAAAGGTCACAGGGCTCATTATGTATGCAAAAACAGCTCGTGATCGCATTATCATTAGAACAGATTGATGGATTCCTGCCAAACTTAGATCATGTATGTATCTTGCAGAGCAAATGAACTGAGTAGATTTTAGGGTCATGAGGTCAAAGATCAAAGGGTCATATATGTATATGAGAAATTGCTTGTAATCACAATATTCTGAGAACCTGATAATGGATTACAATTGACGTTGAATTTGAAAAATTTCTTCTGTTTTGGTTTGTAAAATTGCTCCATGACGGAGGCATCATTTTCGACTGCGCGCAGTCGAAGTTCCATCTAGTTACTCATGGTTTTAGAAATCTTTTGACCAATCACAACATTTCTTGTCAAGCATCAGTGTCAAAAGTACACATTAAATAAATGAATGATGAAAAAAGTATAATGAATGACTTTTCCAATTACTTGTGTATCTATTGTGGTAAAATGATTATGTCATAAAACATTACACATACTCCATAATTCATGCTTCTACATGTCAATGCAACAGTTTCCAAATCGAGGTGTTTCAAAAATCATGATACATTTTACTAGACTTTCCTCATTAAAAATATAGAGAAGTTTGAGTGTAAAAAATCCTTTTAGGTAAAGAAGCAGGTAATATCAAGATGCCTTATTATTTTTATGTCTAAGCAAGTTCCATACATGTTAATTGGACCTGAAATGGCTGTAACCCGTACAACACGTGAGTAAACACTAAACCGATAATACTACGGATAGGCAATGCTCTTTTTCTTTGTTGCTTTGATCATATGAAGCTCGACTAATGTACTCAGACATCTTGTTGATAGAAGAAATCAGCCCACGCTGCTGCCGATCTCCCTAGAAATCTCACCCTCTAGAACTTGATTAATAATTCTTCTTCTTTAAAAATGCAGTTTTTGTGAGAAAGAGAGTAAATATCTGGCACAAAAGATGCTGTTCCCAAAGGATGATGGTGTTCCTTTTGAGCTGTCTTCGTTTATTATCTTAAATTAAAGTTAATATTTCTGTTTTCAGAAACAAGGAAAGTAAACAAGATATTGCAGAAAGGATGTGATAGTACAGGATATTGTAACAACAAACCATTGCTCTTTAGCCGTTATTTATTGACTGTATTTTGCATTAATTAATGGTTTTACTTTTTGTGAAAATTTATATTGTGGAAGGCTTACACATGCAGAAAGAGGTGATAATGATATGGCGTTGCTTTAAAGCCATCAATTTGTTTGTTAACTTTAATTAATAATATGTGTAACTACCCATATTTATAGAATTGCAGCATTCTTGATAAATAGACACAGATGTTGCTCCACAACTGCTAATATATATGAAGAATCAATGATATTTCGTTGCGTTCAAACTGTCATTGCTTTTTAACTTTAAATTGTTGAAATAAATAATTATTTTTTCTTGAGAAAGTCAGGTTTCAGAAAAACAAAATTACCTAGAAGCTGCTATCTTGAGGGGTCAATAAGAAATCAACATTTATCATTAATTCTGTTACTTTAAGAAAAGAGGCTGTAAGGAGAAAAATAATTTGGTATTGAAAGAAACTGCTTTTCTGTTTCAGGATGTAGTTGGAATGCGTTGCTAGTCATTTAAAAATAATAATCAGTAATTCTGAATCTTTAGGAAAATAAAAATAAAACTTTTGCAGAGAAACTGCTTGCGTGTTGTATGACAAGGGTGTAATAATCATTTTAATTTGTCATTATTCTGTTATAGGAGAAAGGGGTTAGAAATTACATCCTTATTAGGGCTATATAATTATAGCCCTAATAATAATTCTGCTCTAGATGTGACTTTCAGGAAAAGAGAATAAGATATTGCAGAGAACTTCCTATCATTTTATATGATGGAGGGAAATGGCATTAGTTTTTATCCTCTATTAATTATCAATTGACGCTAATTAATATTAGTTTTTAATTATTAATTCTGCTACTTTAAGAAATGCGTTTTTTAGGAGAAAGAGAAGCAGAGAAAGAGAAGCAGATGCTGCTGAGCAAGTGCCTCTGTCTCTCACCAGATGAAGGCCCGGTGAAATGACGTTCCTTTTGAGCTGTCGTCATTTATTAAGTGACTCGGAGAAGATAAGGAATACTTGTGTCTCTAGCCTTTCATGGGTCTGTCTCTGCTTGTTCAGCCTAATTGATTTGACGGGTAGCTCAGTCTCATGGAGGGAAAATGAGCAGTGGAGAGGGAGAGAGAGAGAGAGGGGGAGAGGGAGATGGGGGTAGAGGGGAGGATGGAGAGGGGATGGGGAGGAAGGGGAGAGAGGGGGTGGGAGAAGGAAGGGGAGAGGGGGGAGGGAGAGAGAGAGGGATATATAGAGAGGGAGATGGGCTAGAGGGGGAGGATGGAGAGGGTGGGAGAAGGAAGGAGAGAGTGAAAGACAGAGAGAGAGAGAGAGAGAGGTGGGGGTGACAAAAAGAAACGGAGGGATTAATGGAAGGAAAGAAAGGGGATCATGGGGTGGGAGAGAGATAAATTGAGAGAAGGAAAGAAAGAGAGAGGGAACGAAAGAGATAGAGAGAGAGAGAGGGAACGAAAGAAAGAGAAAGTGAGAGAGAGAAAGAGAGAGTGAGAGAGAAAGAATAAAATGGACAAAGAGATAGATCATCAACGTGAGTCATAAAAGACAGAGATAAATCTGACTTTGTTAAAATACATCACGCATTGTAGTCTCAGGAGAGTGTCCCATATGATTAAAATAAATCTTGTATCTTGGATTCAAAAGTTACCCACAGATACCGGTACATGTATGCTGATGCATTTTTACTACAATTTAAGCAGGCTTTCTTTCTGTGATTAGTCATTTCCCAAAAAGAAATAGGTTTTGAATTACAATTTCAAAGTTCATATTCAAGATTTTTTTTCATACCAACTCCCATACTCGTACCAACCTATAAAATTTTTCTTAATGTATTGGCAAACACAACATACACAAAAAAACACCAAAACAAGAACAGACAGAAAAACAATTTTATTTAAGCTTTTAAGATGAATTAGTATTTTGTTTCTGTGTATTTCACAATTTTGTCTGCAATGAGCTTTATCTGCTCATGCTCAGACTGCAACTATGAACTGGCTTATTCATTTGCAACAGGTTGTGTTTCTGTGTCTCTCTGATTATTGGATGGTATAATGTGTGTGTCAGGTATTAGTTACACACAGTTATTTATGATGCACAACATATATAAACCATAGTTATTTTTGTTTGTCTTCTTCTATTTTTAAAGAGAATAGCAGCAGCTCTAGTAAGTCATGCATAATTTATTTGTAAGACAATAATTAATTTACTTTTAACTTAAGAATTTGTTTAAAAAAATATATGTTTATCAATGAAAAAAAAAATTCTAGTCCTACAAAATCATGTCCTACTTTAAAACAGATCCAATTCTTCCACACATTAAAAGATGATTAAATCAAGTTTATGTTTACAGCATTCAGTACATTGATAAAAGATGATATCTTTGACTTTCCACACTCCACCCTCGCCAAAATCAAATACCAATTAAGGGATTTAGCCATTTTGAAATACCAAGGTTAAAATCTTATTGCATAGATTGATGAATTAATTGTTTTCCAATAAAAGCCCAATATCCCCATGTACCGAGTAGTGTGTAGTATTATAGCATTCATTTAAAATTGCAGAAAATGATTTGCATTTTAAAGGGGTTTTCCCTGTTTGTAGATAAATATTTAAAGTAAGTATTTAAATATAATATATAAATGAACATAAATCACTGTATTTTCATTTGGAATTTTAGGTTGGGGTTGAATACCATATCTTGTTTTGATGAGCTTTCAGTAATATGTTATATGTTATTTTAATTGGATTTTTTAAGAGTTCTTCTTTTTTGGTGAAAATTTTAAAAAGAAATCTAATGAAGATGTGAAGATAATTGGTCAAAGATATTTCCAAATCACCATTGGTCAATCTGACCAGACCACTCTGGTCTTTTATGGTACCCTCCATTCCATGTATGATTATTGACATCTGCTATGTCTTTCTCTTTATTAGGTTGTAAAGGAATGACTTGTATACATGTGTATATGCTTACAATATATTTGAAATTAATGAATTCAACTAGAACTTGAGCAATAGACGCCTTTTAAAAGGATCAGGTAACCTTGTCTCAGATTCTGGAATAAAATCCTTGATTTAGCTCATGCTGCAATGATTATAAGCCTTTAGGTCAGTCAGGAACCCCATGACTTTTACAAGCCGATCGCCTGTCTGATTATTATCAAGATATTATGATTGGAAATTGAAACCAAATTTTGTGTTTGCCTAACGTTTTTTATAACACAACAGTCTATTGGGGAAAATGAGTATGGTGAAACTCAAAGATTTTTACTTTTTTGAGGCACTTCTTGATCATTTTGAAGCGCATTTTTTTTTTAAGGGCTTCAATATTACACCATATCACAGACACTGATAACACGTAGGGCTGTGTATCTCAGATTTAACATTGTTAAATGATGCCTTTAAAGACAACATGTCTCCATTTTTCTTGTTATTCCTAAACTAAATATACAACAATTCATCATGTTGCCTAATTCAAAGTCCAATTCAAGATTGAAAGTGATCTTTAGAAACATCAATCAATGATTTTGCACCTTGCTTATTTCCTTTCAATCTCTTATGTAACCCGATCCAATAATGTGAAGCGGAGCAGGCTTCCAAGCCACAGGGTAGACTACCCCTTTAAAGAGAAGGTTGAGTTTTAGGAAGAGGCGAAAAATAATTTGTGAACGTTGTTATTGTTATTATTCAAATGTGGAAGAACATCAGCTAAAAAATGCTCCCTGAAAAGAATGGCTCTTTTAATGCCTTAACATTCTAAATATTCTAAATATGGCATGTAACATCATAAGAATCGGGATGGATTTTTTCTCAACGTGTTTGTGTAGTCCCTTATACATCTTTCTGTGTACAGTGCTTTTAACTTTACCAAGACTGGGTCAAATTTTGTATCATTTTGATGATTCCAGAATCTTGCAGTACACACCAATACTATATGCTAGATGATCAACCTTTTTTAATTGATTCAACAACGTTTCTTTCACAATGCAATCGCATGACCAGAACTCGACTACACCTTTAAAGTTTGTAAACGGACTCCTACTTTCACCCCCATCTCTGCCAGCAAACTCTATTTACCGGCTGCACCAAACCACAGCTGTAAACCGAGAGGAGATGCGGCGTGGATGAGAGTTGTTGACGTCAGACCGCGTGAAAAATAACATTTATTGGTATTCCCTCTGTAGAATTAGTGAAAATGTCAACTATTTTGTAAGTCATGGGTAATTTTGTCTGAGGTATTGATGTTTTTTTCTCTACTTTTTGCTCTGATTGAATGGTGTGGTATTTTACATCAGCTCTTGTGAAACAGGGTTTTTAGATTTGTATATGGTGTAGGTCCACCTTTGTTGTTGTCTTAAAAATACAGTATAAAAAGGTAGTAAGAGATCCATTTAAAGAGAAATCCAACCTTTAAAGCATGTTTCGCTTTTTGCGAAGGTTTCCCCAAAGTGCAAACAAATCGTCGCCCGGCTGGCAGAAGGGCGTTCTCATTTAAAGATTTGTTTTATATTTAAACTGCTTTCTGTCCCGAAAATTGGTTCAAAACTAAAAAGACTAATAGAAATATTATAGTAGAACACTGCCACAATTTTTTCTCTCGGAAATAAGTCAGTTTTCTGCTTAGCGCTTCATTGTTTACCTGGAATTCGAGCTAACGCCCTTCTGCCAGCCAGGAGACGAAATGTGGAGATGTGTATGTGAGTCTTTGAGAAGTATCATAGAACATGATGAGAATCGTTTAGGAGTTTATTGTGTTATCAAATATCTATCTCAAATTGGCAACTTGGTTATGTGGTTGTAATACTATAGGAAATGTCCTCATTTTGTAGGGGAAGAAAAACGTTCAGAAATCAATCTTTAGAAAACATAGCAGCGGGAAAATGCAGGTGATATCATCTGTTGGAGCAAGAAGGGAGTTAACTTATATTTTGATAGAGTTAAAGCCCTTTTAGTTCTAGACAGATGAAATGTCATGCAGGAAGACAGGGATTTGTTTTCTCATATTGGCCTGAGTTGGGTGTCATTTCTAAGAAAAGCTTACAAAGCCTGAAGATTGCATGAATAAAACATGAATGTCACATTGCCTGGCAAATTTTGAAGGTTATAATTCCCTACTCCTTGATTTTTCTGGAAGGTTAACAGATTTTGAAAATGAAGGAACTAATACGTCTCTTTAGTACAGAGACAAACACAGCCTGATGGACATGTATGGTGCCATGTAATCTTATATAAAAGTCAAAGGTACGAGTATTGCTTGAAATAAAGTAGGCACTCTCACACTGTGTCACGCAAGTATTATTCCATAGAATATTGTGTGACTTGGTGTAAGGGTGTCTACTTTAGTTCAAGCAATACTGTAGTATTGATTATGACTTTCAGAGTAAATAGGTGCATTCTAGTGCTTGAGTTGGTAGGTAAGGAATGTTTTGATATATCTTATTTTGAAAGCCTAGAACTGTACACAAATATGATGTCATCTGTGATGTCATGCTTTACTGTTGCCTGCCAAGTTGCATTTGCACCTTTTGTATGAATCACACAATGATTACATGTACATCCCATTGTCTGTGACTGCATCATGGAATTCCATTATGATTGCATCATGATTGCATCATGATTGCATCATGATTGCATCATGATTGCATCATGATTGCATCATGATTGCATCCTGTCATGTGTGATTTTTCACTGTTCCATTGCATTGTGTGTTGTGGCATCATGATCACATCCTATGTGTGATTTCATCATGATTGCATGCTATTGAATGTGATTGCATCATGATCACATCCTATCAGGTTGGATTGCATTATGATTGCATCTTAATATGGGATGTTATTGTGCTAGCATCCCATTGTGTGTGATTGCATCACGATTGCATCACGATTGCATTCCCAATTTGAGCATTCAATAATGGCACTCTATTTTGTGTGATTGCATCATGATTGCATTTGACTGTGGTGCAGTCACTCACATCATGATTGCTTGCTAGTGGGTAAGCTAGGTCTTATGGTGCCCAATAATGCAATACAATAGCAAGCGTGTCTGTGAACACAGATTATGTTGTATGCTTTGCAATCTTATCTGCCTTACCATCTCTTCACCATGAAACAATTAAAGATGTATATTGCAGAACCACATGAAGATTTATCATTTCATCAGATGTACCAAAAATGCAAGTTTCTAGGCTCTCTAATATGTGGACATATGACACTACTTTCCACGACATTAAATGTGTTGACAAGTATTGTTATTTATCAGATCTCGTCAGCAATAGAATATTATTAGTTAATGGGCTTAGACTACTCTGACAAAAGCTCAGTTAATAGTATTTATAGATTCATGTATTCTTTTGACCTTGTGTTTACGAGAGCCTTCAGGTTCATCTAATAACGCTACTTTTTCCCCTCTGAATTAATCAACATATTTTGAAAGTCAACGTTAGATTTGTATTGTCAACCAACTGTAGGTAGAGACGTGCGCTTACTAACAATCTAATTTAACCCTAACAACCTTTTTGAGTATCTAACGGTTTATGTTCGCACAGCATCCATTGTGCGGTATTCAATCATTTAGCTTTCTCTAGGTGTGGCTGGGAAGGATAAACGCATGCAATATTCATTGATTGAAACCCATTAAGTAATTGAGGCCACACAGCACAGTCTTTACCTCCAGACTTTCAATATATTTCCTTTCAGTCTACGTTGTATGTATGTTTGGAAGATATGAGTTGGTCAACTGTTTTCCTCTGGGGTTGTCCTTTCTATTCACTGACAAGGATTGAATTACTAAGTTGAAGTCTGTAATTTGGTGATGTTATAATCCAACTCCAAATGAATATAAATCAACCCTGTGCCAACCTGCTTTATTGTTTTTATGCCTTCATTTTTATAGATGCTCAGCTCATTCAATGTGTTCATGTATTTCATTCCGGATTTGGGAAGGGGGGGGGGGGGGGTAAAGGGGACTGTTGTATCTCCTTCATGTATAGTCAAACCTGCGTTAGTGACCACCTTTATAGAAAGACCACCTGCCTACATGTATAAAGACCACTTTTCTTGTCTCTATTGGGTGGTGATTATAGACAGGTTTCACTGTATATCAAAATATTATGACCAGATTGATCAAAACAGACAAAAAGGTTATGTGTTGGCAAGACTAGCTTGTTATGCCAATTTTAGATAGATTAGCTCACAAACACAGCAGAACTAATTATGAAAGATGGATGCACACAAGTGATCCTTAAAGCATAATATTAGAACTGCTAAAGATTAAACTTGCCTAACCAGTAATGATAATACAAAAAGGCTCCCTATATATATTGCCCCAGCCCCCCCCCCCCTCCCTATTGAAAATGCAAAAAAAATGATCTCGTCAAATTCACTGTATTGAACTGAAAATAAGATGCACTAAAATAATTTATGGAAAGAATGAACAGAGGTAATATGTGGATATATTTCTGTATATATTTCAGTTTCATATATGGACTATATTAAGGACATTAAACTTCCTGTTTCAGTCCATAAATATGCTTGACGTCTCATTTGTGTTATGTCCTTGGGAAATGTGCATGTTGCATTTCTATAGCAACAAAATATAACTATGATGTGTGCTGTGTCCTAAATCTTCCTATAAAATCTTGTGTAGTTACAATAGCAACAGAATAATCCTGACATTGTATGTTTGAAGTCAAAATGGTGCATGGTTTAGTAAAGAATTTCTCTCTCTTTGAGCCTCTCTCCCTCTCTCTCTCTCTCTCTCTCTCTCTCTCTGTCTTACAATTTATCTCTTTTGCACTCTCTCTTCCTCTCTCCCCCTCTTACTCTCTCTTCCTCCTTCTCCCCCTCTCTCTTTCTCTCTCTCTCTCTCCCCCTCCCTCCCCCTCTCCTTCCACATTTTCCTAAATCTCATCTTCCATGAACATGCACTTTATATCCTTCTGACCTAAAGCTATGGATGAAAAAGCTCACACCTACTCAGGACTGTCTGAGATTAAGAGATATCACCTTTCTTCATCATCCTTTTCAGCCCACTTTCATCACCACTGAACGTATGCGCGGAATGGCCTTTTTACAGGTGCACCAACTTGCTAGAGTTAGAAGGTCGGTTATAGTAAGGCCTGTTCCATATTAAAATAGCGTTTGGAGCCAGACAGGCATTAACAGCGTGTCCACACACAAAACAATTTATCCCGATATCCCTATAACGAAACGTCGTATAAAGAATCATAGTATAAATTCCAAAGTGTCCACACTCAAGAAACTTCATATAAATATTCATCGTATAAATTCAAGGATGTCCATAAACAGAAGAAAGTAATCCTGAAACTCTACAGTCTGGTCTCCTTTCGCTCGAGGTCACGTTAAGCCCCGCCCAGTTAGTTACACTAGTTACACTCCCCCTGTCCACACACAACATTTTCCGTGATTAGGCGTGATTAGGCGTGACTCTTTATTGAGTTTCAGTTCGAAACGATGCCCAAACCTGCGTTTCGTTAGACTAGTTTCGTTATACGACGTATCGTTAGTGAGCGTCCACACACACAATTTCATCGTAAAACTATCGCGAAACGGTATCACTATCGCGAAACGGTATAGCTAATCACGGAAAATGTTGTGTGTGGACAGGGGGTAACTCATATCCATTAACACAGAGTTAATGCCCTTCTGGCTCTGAACTAATGATATTTCCCCTTGATTCTCACCACAGAGCATCTGTGCAAAATATCATTTGAGCAGGTTCATCAACTGACTCTGAGAGCAAGAAGGGCATCACAAAGCTTATTAAACTTGCACCCCACTCTTCCCTAGAGATTAAGTGATATTGCACGTCACCCTCATCCTTTTAAAACCCACCGTCCCTACCACCCAATATCTGCACAGAATGTATTTTTAGATTCACCAACTGACAAGGTCATTAAGACCTGTTTCAAATCAAAATATACCCATTTCTTACTCACCTTTTTTTCTTACAACAGAGTATCTGTGCCGATCAATGCCCTTTCAATAGGGACTTCCTGGAGAATGAAGTTGTTAAGCCTTTAAGGGGATCATTTAACGATGTTAAATCTGAGATGACCCGTTTCAAATCAAGATATACCCATTTCTTCCTCACCCTTTTTTCTTACAACAGAGTATCTGTGCCGATCAATGCCCTTGCAGCAGGGACTTCCTGGAGAATGAAGTTGTTAAACCTTCAAAGATACTATGTCCCTTTTGCAGCCAACATCAAATTCTGTAAAACTTTGCAGAAATTCATGAATATGTCATGTATGTCCTATCTGTGAAATTTAAACATTAGCAGTGTCCTAATATTCAAATTATGCAAGGAAACCCGTTTACTTGCTAGACTTCACTGTCAAACACTATTGAGTGACTGACTGGCAAATGATAAATACCATTCCTGTTAACTCAGCAAATGGAAAAGAATTATTACTTGTAGGACCTTTGGTGCGTGCAGCTATATTTTCTCATCCCGTCTTTTGATTAACAGTTTCTTATGTCATGGGTTAGCCATTAAGGCAGGCCCTTCTCTCACATCACGTTTTTAGCTTTACAGCACCTAGTGCTAGGAATTAGCACCCAAACGGTCTCCTATCTTGCGGTTGAAAATTAACGATTCTTGCCCACTTGGGCTTCTGACTTTTTTCATTTCAATCTTAATGTGATCTGGTTACATCCTGGCTTCATCATAGGAATGAAGGAGAGTGATAGGTACTTCGCCCAGAAAGGTCAGCTGGTTATAAAGGAAAGGTTTAACCCCATAGGGTTGCCAGGGGTTTGGGGATATCATCAGTTTGAGTGAGGATCCAATATTTCAATTCAATTCAATTCAATTTTATTTCGCAATATAAAAATAAAAATATACAAAGTAACAGTAAATTTCAACTATGTTTACAAAGGTTATATGCTGGGCTTTCCATGAAGGTTGCGAAAACCTGTGAAGTTGGATCGTCCATTACAGAATGAAAACAAAACAAAAAGAAATACAAAATATTATAAGCACACAACAATAAATTAAGTAAAATAAGCAAAGTACAAACACTTCAACTATCTATAAGACAATAGAAAGTGAAATAGAGAGAAGATAACAAAAACATATAAAGGGGAAAAAGAAAAGAAAAGGAAACTAAACAACAATAAAAGGGGGTCAGGGGAGGATTTCTCCAGACTTTACAAGATACAGGGTAAGGTTAGGTTTGTAATTAGTTTTTTAGTTTAGGGTAAGGTTTAAGGTTAACCTTTTGACTAATGTATCCTCTCATTCCCAATAGACTTAAAGCAGGAACCAACAGGTTACCATAGGCAAAGGGTTAGGAGTTGGTCACACCTGATGTTGGTAGCTTTATTTAAAACGAGTGGATCCTTCTTGACCTTGGGATTTAGTCGAAGAAAGGAGTAACTGTCAAGTGATACTTTATTCATAAATTGCCTTTGTGAATAAGTGTAGCATCAGGGTTTTGAAAAATAGTCCTGCAAAGTCTCCTTGTTCCTAATTTCGGCTGATCACAGCCGAATAGGAGTCAAAGCCATATGTCTGTGCAACGTAAAATCCTTTGCAACATGAAGTACTCTTTAACACAGCTCATGTACACATTCATTTGTAATACTTAAGCTTATTATGAATAATGCATAAGGTTTTATGAATAATGCATAAGGTTATTATGAATAATAAATAAGTTATTATGAATAATGCATAAGGTTATTATAAATAATGCGTAAGGTTATTATGAATAATGCATAAGGTTATTATGAATAACTGTTACGTGTGAATGAGGTAGCCTAATTAAGTTTTGACAAGTGAGTTTAGGAAAAGCACATCTGGATATGTACATGAACTATATTTTGCGAGATTGGGAGTTAGTATGTACTACAGTATATCTGGGGAGATAAGCATTAGTATGTTTTTTTATGTTGGGAGATGAGTGTCAGTATGTACTATGTAATGGGAGATGGCAAAATAATTAGTACCATGTGTTGAGAGATTAGGGGTGTGGATGTACTATGTATTCGTTGGGAGATGGAGGTGTAGGATAAGGCTAACACCATCTGTTGATGAAGTATGACATATCAAACATTAACGAGGATGTCCCAGCTGATTAAGCGCTCAAGTATGGTTCCTTAGGAGTGTGAGTACATTTCAGGCTTGTTCACATATATATGCTGTGGTATAGTGCGTCACCACAGTGTTTTTAAACGTACTTAAAGAGAAGGTTGAGTTCTGGGAATAGGTGAAAAATATTTTGTGAGCGTTAACATTGTTATTATGCAAGTGTGGAAGAACATCAGATTAAAAATGTTCCCTAAAAGCATGACTCTTCAAATGCCTTAATATTCTAAATATGGCATGTAACAGCATAAAAATCGAGACAGATTCTACGCCACATGTTCGTGTAGTCCCATATACATCTTTCTGTGTACAGTGCTTGTAACTTTATAAGGACTGTGCCAAATATCTTATCATTTTGATAATTCCAGAACCTTGCAGTACTTATATGCTAGATGATCAACCTTTTCTAATCGATTCCACAACGTTTCTTTCACAATGCAATTGCATGACCAGAACTCAACTTTATCTTTAAGCATACTGCACCTCTCTTTTTTGTATCTTATAACACAGATATAATTGAGAATGCATAGGACAATTATTGTATGCAGCTACTTTTGTCATTCCTACTGGCCATTCATTTAGAACACAAAAGAATTGCTCCAGTTTATTGCGGTATATGTGAACAGGCCAATACTGTTTAAACTTAAAAGCAAAGATTTTAGACTCGGTAGAAAACAGGACCTGTCCATGGAGAAGGATGGTGGTTATTTTGGGATGTGTCCATCGTCTTGGACATTCATGCATGTAATGGTCAAATCAAAGTATCTCTTTGGTCAAATCATTCAAAGTTCATCATGTTCAAGATGGAATCACTTTGCTGGTGGAAAAGATGGTCGGGTTACTGAACCTGTCTCGGGACAGATTACTTGTCATGTTTTTGATGATGATGATGATGATGGTGATGATAATGATGTTGATAACGATGATGAAGATGATGATGATGAACATGGTGATGATGATGATGATGGTGATGATGGTGATGATGGTGATGGTGGTGATGGTGATGATAATGATGTTGATAACGATGATGAAGATGATGATGATGTTGATGTTGATGTTGATTATGATGATGATGAAGATGGAGATGATGATGATGAAGATGATGATGATGATGATGTTGATGATGTTGATGTTGATGATGATGATGGTGTTGATGATGATGATGGTGATGATGATGGTGGTGATGATTAAGATAAAGATGATGATGATGATGATTTTGATGATGCTGCATATAAGAAATGCGTTTCCTGTCTATGAAATCTACAGTAGATAGGAACATGTTACTGATTGTTGTGACATGCAGAGTCAGAGTTTGAGTTCTTTCATGATTGATAACCTCATGACATTAAAGGGATCCAGTAACTTTGTCTTAGATCCTTTAAAAAAATCCTTGATTTAGCTCATGCTGCAATGATAATTATAAGCCTTTAGGTCAGTCAGGAACCCCATGACTTTTACAAGCCGATCGCCTCTCTGATTTTTTCAGGGCTTCAATATAACACCATATCACAGACACTGATAACACATAGGGCCGAGCATCTCAGATTTAACATTGAACAACAATCCCTTTAAGTTTGAGTCAGTCTCTGTCAAATCCTACTCAACACTTCTATAAGCCCCAATCATTTAGTAGATGTTTTAGTCAGGGTATTGAACCCATGACTCACTCACTCACTCCCCAGTGTGGTGTTATATGAGAGAGCATGTAGCCGTGGCGCCATGTCAGGAAGCACCAGCTTGAAGTAGGAAGTCAAGAGACATGGAAAGAAGTCCTTCAAAAGAGAGTGGAATGAGGGTTCAGTTAAGATTGAAAATTAGGAGGATAGATTGATGTCAGGGAGGTCGCCACGTCGCGCCCTTTGGGCATCAACGGAAAATTGAGTGTCATCATATGGCTCAAAAAATAATATGCCGTGTCACTGAGAGACTCCCACTGACGCTGTTTGTGCATGCCGCTTTTCCTGTATGCATGTCTTGAATTACAAGTTCTGCACGCTCTTTAACGCAGGGAGATCAACTTTTGTGCCGATCACACGGCCTGTCTAGCTCAGCTGTCCCGTCAGATAATAAATATGGAGCGGCGATGGATATAGAGAGGATGACGTGGAAGAGGCATGAGAAAATAAAGAAATCTATGGAGAGAGAGCAAGGGGGGGGGGGGGGGGGGGAGAAAGAGAGAGGGGCGAAAAAGAGTTGACTAAGGCTGGCAGTGAAAGACAGGCTATAAAGAAAAGAGTACATAATTCCTTATTAAACTGCTTGAAAAGGCATGCAGTATAATGGAAAGTCAGAGGTAAAGTGGCTATAGTTTTCAACGTGTTGACAGATTTCTCACCCCAAGTTTTAGATTCTTATGAGAGTGTTCAATTCAAGCATTTTGGGGAAAAATGCAAAACTTATCTGTAATTATAAGATAATGATGTGGATCCTAATCAAAAGATTGGTTGAAAGCGATGTGACCAGGCATTTATTTTGCCTAAAGTGTAATTTGGATAATGACCGGTCATTATCCAAATCATGTTATAAAACATAATTTTTATAAACCGAATAAAACATAATCTTATAAAACGAATAATACACATCATTTTGTTCGGGCGTTAGTAAAATTACCCACACTCGATACCTTCAAAACAGTCCAAACACCCTCGGAGACCGCCTCGGGCATGTTATCGACTGTTCCAAAGGTACCTTGTGTGGGTAAATCTTCCTAATGTCCTCACTGCTGCGTATTATTGGTATAACATTTCAAAAAGAGCGAAAATCTATTGACGTCTTCAAAGCCTCATCTATTGTGTTCTTCAAAGCTTTATTGAAGACGAACTTGTTTTCAGAAGTTTTTGAATAGTTTATGATTGTGTGCCTATAAAGTAGTTTTTTGATTGTGTGCCCATTAAGTAGCACTGTTCAGAGTTTTTACTTCTTCAAAGCTCCGTAGAGTATATTTGTATATTAGCTGCGCTGTATAAATTGATTTAATCATTATTCTTATTATAATCCTATTGACAATTTTAAACTCTCATAGAATGCAACTATTCTCATGAACTACCTGAACAACCTTTCCATATTGCTTCCAGACATTTTTCTCTTCAGAATTCAATGTGACGATGAGGAGTTAACTTTATCTTTAAAGCAATTCATCGTCCATGGGGTGAGAGATAGGCATGTGAGCAGCGATGTGACACTGCTTTTCATCAAACCAGAGAGAGCTAGGAGCAAGAGAAGATCATGTGTTTGACTCTTTTATTAGAATAGAATGTTAATGAGATTCGAGAGATATACCTGAGCAGCTACTCCCTCACCCCCACCCCCCCCCCCTGTTGTCCGTACGTGACGCAAATGCGACAAGATCGTGCATGTCACTGTCTCCCGACTTGCAGGTGAGGTCCCATAGCAGAGAAATGTGCACGGTGTGTGCTTTATTGGAAATGATTCCCGTTGTCGGAGAACGGGAGGATTTTGTTAGATGATGCGGACGAGATGGTTGGTGAGAATGGAGGAGTTGTAATGGAAACGCATCCCAAACAAGCTGACAAATTGTTATTTGATTGTGTCATGGAAGTATTGGATTCTTGATACATGGAGTGATTTTACGTTGATCAGTTTGAAAGCAGCATCCTTGAAAGCTAGTCTTCAAGTTTTTGGTTGGTGAGTAAATGAATCATTCAACTGCCTGCTCCAAGATGTCCCCCATTGCTGCCACCCATCGCTGTATTACCCAGTCCCAATTATCCTCGTTTATTCTTACAAATCTTCACTGAATAAAATGCATTGACATTGCATTAGACGATTAATAATTGAGGGAAGTTGTCAAGGATGAGGAAAATGTTTTTCCAGTACTCTTTTGTAGTTCTTCCAACAGAGATGCCATTAAAAGGTCTCGCTCGCTTCTGGTAAAACCATCCCTGTAATGGAATACTTGATGAGATGGTAATGCCTTTAGCCAAGATACATACAGTCTGAGAGCCCTTGTTTTAATTGAGGTTGCTTCTTAATCCAATCTACCTATCTACCTATCTAACTGTACTGCACTCTTTATTCATTGGACTGTCAGAAATATTCATATTTTGTATGAATGTTTGAATAAGTTTTTATTTAGAAGAGCAAAAGCATGTCAAACTGGTGACATTTGAAATCATTTGCTGAGAGAAGGGTATTAGGTAACCTCCTTCATCGCAAATATTAAAAAACACTCAAGATCTCAAAATACACACACATCTTGTAAAGGTATTGTCAAACTGTTATCTTTTATTCTTATTGACTTGTTTTGACATCCTTCATCTTCTCTTCATCTTCTTTTTATTTCTATCTCTTCCCACTTCACCCTCACTCAGGCTATCTATATATCATTTTGTACCCCTCCGTTGCTTTACCATTTCTTTATCTTTCTACCCCCCCCCTTTTTTTTTGGGGGGGGGGGAGGGCGGTGATCTTGTTTTCTCTGTAGTTAGAACATATTGTTTCATGGTTTTGTATTAAAGGCCCACTGCACTACTGGTAGCTACTTGCGCCCTCTCTATAACAAACAATGCCTAATCGGTGACCATTGGTCCCCCATGATCCTCTTTTTCTTATGTTAACTGAGAGCTGAGTTGATGAGATAACCACCTGTCCAGTGACCTTGCAGAGCGGTCTAATCCCTCCTGTAAACTACGGCAGATAAGTTTTAAATCTGTGTAAAAGTAAAAACTTTTAATCAAGCAAAGAAAATACAATTTCATGATACGGCAATGTTTGAATAAATACAGAATGTGACATTGCAGGCTCTAATTTTAACACAATGCCATTGAAGTTCTAGTGTTAAAGTGAATCTCTACACCTCTCCCCATCTTATCTCTCTTTTCCAGCAAATTTTCCTTTTTGACAGTTGTAGGGCTGATTAATATTCATCCTGTGTCACATGATATCCCATCTTGCAATCTCTCAAAATGTTGGGCTTTTTTGTCGCCTTTCAAGCCACGGGCAATTGGCTGTCATCTTGCATTTTCTAAACCATCATAAATGTTGCTTTTAAACCTGTTGATCTTTATCATGTTGTCATTTTGTTTTTTAGAGTGTGGATTTCATCTAAAATGGATTCTATTGTTGTGTATTCTGTCTCCTTTTACTCTCTCTTTATGTGTGTTATTTTATACTACTCTTCATTCTCCAGTTTTTAGTATTATCATGCTTTCAGTTTTGAGATTTCATTTTTTAGTCAAATCTGTATATATCTTATATTTCACAAATATGCCCTCCTTTTCCCTACTTTCCTTCCCCACATCAGTTCCTTTCTTCCCCCTCATGTCTCTCTCTATCTCTTTCACTCAGCCTCTCTAATTTAATATCTTCATATCTTCTCACCCTCTCTCCCTCAATATCTTGCTCTCTCCTCCCCCTTTCTCTCTCCTCATCTCTCTTCCATTTTTCTCCTCATTCCTCCTCTCTCTCTACAATGTATATCATGCTCATAATTGATGCACCATCATACCATATTTTTAAAGTTAACAAAATATGTCAATATCATTAGTCACGAACCAGGGCAAGAATATCCTTGTAGATTAGTTAGAAAAGGTCAAAACCTATCAGCTTCTTTCCTTTCTACTAAACCATGATGCCAGCATTGCCCGGTAAGATGACAAGAAAAGCTTCTTACATGAAAACAGTAAGTGAGTAAAAGCTACTCATCCTTGCTTTACTGAGCCGTATTTTCTGGGAAAGAGTAAACAAGAGGATAAAGCCGCAGGTACATGAATTTTTGCATTTCCATCACATCAAAGGAGATTTTATAATAATAGCGTAAAAGCCCTGTCCGGCTGCAAAATACCCTACCACGCCCACTGGCAAATACCACCTGTCCAGTACCGGTGATTAATTGTAATCCATGTACAAACATAGCTTTGTACCGGGCGTCAGTATCTTTTCCCCAGAAATCAGTGGGTTCTATGATGGGGGGGTAATGACCACTAAATTATTTTTTTTGCTCAACGGAGGTGAGCGTTATTTTTTGTTATTACTCAAGACCCCCTGCCCCCTTGAGCAACAACAATAACAACAAAATTGAAAAAATGTAAAATTGTGATAACCATTTTTAGGGGATACTTTTTTGGGTTTTGCCAGGGGATGGGGACCCGTATTCTTTTTTTTTTAAAGGTAAAATTGTGGTTACCATCTTTGTTTTTTTACTTTTTTTTTTTTGCCAGGGGCTGGGGCCCTGTCCCCCATGCCCCCTCCCTTGATACGCCACTGGCAGTCATACTCATCCTAATCTCAATACACTTTCAGTTTCAGTGCCCATGGATTTGCACAGGTTCCACTAGTAGTTTTAAATTGACATAACTCTACATACTACTAGGACGAGTATACTCGTAAAGTAGTTTAAAGTCAGATTGTAACACTAATATTGGTGGCTTCTTAGACAGTGCCCATGTCCGTCACGTCATGACGCTCTTGAAGCTCCAACATTATTACCCCAGTCATAGCTAGGTACCCATTAACACCTGGATGGAGAGTGGCAAATGTGGAGTAGTGTCCTGCCAAAGGACATTAGTGCCCAGCTGGGATTTGAACCTTCACCCCTTGGATTCAGTGTGGAGTGAATAAACCACTACACCTCCACCTCCTAAGGCAGCTAGCATACTCGTTTAAGAATATCTGCAAAATTTAGATGCAGGTCTTGATGGATGTAGCAGGTACTGTCGAGCCTGTCAAGATTGTGTAGCCTTTGAATGATGTTCACAGAGCATGCATGTTTTCTTTATTAAAAAAACACTAGTACGTGTATCTCAATTTTTTAAAACCGCATTCCTAAGTTTTATTTTTTCACAAAACTTGTTCATTACCAACAAATTGTCAATGTAAATCTATTAAAATATAAGACCTACCAGTAATGGTATGTTCATAGTTAAAACTCAAATATGGCTTAAGTTGATCATACTTGAATCCTGCCATGCCGGATGATCAGTCTAACTAACCATCTCTTTGATATTGGAGCAGCCCATCTTCTCCCAATTAAAGTATCGGTAGTTGTCCCTTTCACCGTCAATTGAAAAGTAAAGGTCACATTAGATTTGATGCATTCTACATGGATTGGTGAAAATAGGCTAAAGTAGGAGAGAAATGTGACATATTGGTATGAACGTGGAAACCAGCTCGAGCATGGCTGATTCCACTTAATGTTTCCGTACATGCCTTTTATCCATTTATCTTGTGATATGTGGATTGGTTAATGGAGCGATATGAGGAAAAACAACCAGTATTCATGTCAAGAAGTTTTCATTTTTGTATATGAAATAAATGGATATAAGACAGACATACAGACATGGTTAGGAGCCAGAGCATATAACACTGGGTTCCTATAGGGAATATATTTATTCAGATGGTCATATCTCAGCCAATACTTAAAATATTCCATTGGAAAATGAAGAAAAAATTGAGAAATTCTCAAAATAGATTTGTGATGACGTCATACTGCACCTCTCTATAGATATTAGGCCATCCTTAGTAAACAAACATGTACAATGTATAGTTTTTAAATCTAAATATAAACAGGTTATGTTGATGAAGAGGAAGTCATTCGTTTTTGTTGTCGTAAACGATAGATTTATCATGATTAACCAAAGAAATTTAACTGTCAAAACCTGTCGAAAAAAAGCGTGAAAATGAAAATGCCCTTAGATGATATTCTTCCAAGAAAAAGAGGATGATTATGGCTGAATCCAGACTGAAAAGTCGAGATGCTAGGCTTTAAAAAAGAATTAATACTGGAAATTTATGGGCATCGATTTTGATGTGATGTCAAGAGTGTGCCATTGCTACTCTCTTGAGCATTCAGTAGGGTGTGGCCACTCTACATCAGAGAAATTGTGTTTCCATGACAACAGACAGATGATGATGAATTCGAAAAGTGTAGAGAAGGCAAGTCTTATGCCACTTATCATTTACATTATCATTTCTCCTTCTTGGGTTGTTGAGTAAATCTTATAATGCATTTGCAAGGTAACAGAATATTTTATTAAAGAGATTGATTTTTATATTCTCTTGAAAACTGTTATGCCTTAGTATACGTAAGGAATACACTGATACATAAGCTTGTAATGCATTTGTAATCCGATAAGAAGCAACAGAGATTTTGATTCAGAAGATTTTTTTTCGTAAAAAGTGTTATAGGTTATTAGGTACACAGCAGTAGCGGGGATATGATAATTTATGATAATTTCAGAAGTTGTGTATTTCACCACCTGCATGCAGGCAGGCATGTAGATATATATTGCTAGTGGCAGCTGATCTTTTTCTTTACTCTGATAGCCAATTTTAAAAGCAAAATTTGATTGTAGGTTTTCTTTTGCCCGGAGCAGGAGCATAATAGTTTTTGTGTAGACCTACATTTTCCATACTGTACCTGTCTCATCTTGGCCACAATAGGCCTGCCTTCATCAGCTTGAGATTGCTATTTGAACTGTCCCAATCACAAATTATCCAGTTAATTTGCGTCTTCATCAGCCCGAAGTTGCAATTAGCAGGATATTTGGTCAAGATATCTTGGGCCAGTTTGCAAAATATCCCGCTTTTTGGCAAAATATCCCGCTATTTGTCAGGTGCTTCTCCACCAGCCCGAAAACTTGCACTATGCGCGGAGGCTGAGCAAAATATCTCGAGCTAATTTCTCGAGCTCGAGTTTCAAGTTTCGAGGTCGAGTCTCGAGCTGATGAAGACGCGATTTGTAACTTCAGGATTATTTCCCAATTCAGAAATAGCTGGCTATTTGGCAATCTCGAGCTGATGATGACAGGCCTTGTGTCATAGCATTCCCTTTCTTGACCTCTCATTTTCCTCTCCAACTTTCTCACTGTTTTCCCCTCTTTTATCTTCCTTTCTATATCTCCATTCCTGCTTTTCGCTTAATTTGCCCCCACCCCACTTGTTATGTTTTACTTTTTCTGTCTCTCCCCTTTTTTTGTCTTCTTTCTATATAGTGTTTCATCTCCTATTTTTTTCTTCATCTTCCTTTCTGAATATATTCTTATGTCTCTGTCTTCTCACTTCTATCTTCATTATTCTGTCCACCTCTCAAATTCTCTCTTTCTCTCCCCCCCCCCCCCAGCATATTTTATGTTAGTTTTCAGGAATAGGAAGGGTTCATCCCTGTTTAGCTTCAATGTATTTGCATTTTTGTCACTTTTTCTGCTTGCCACACTTTTTCAATGATTTGATGACTTGTAATGTGACTGTTCCTATGGTACCTTTAAATGTCTGTGCTAGTCATTGCAGTATGAGTGAGTGGTTCCTACGGTACCTTTAAATGTCTGTGCTAGTCATTGCAGTATGAGTGAGTGGTCTACGGCAGATAAGAAAACATCCAACTTTCAATTTTCATCAAACCCTTGTTTGCTCGCCTCCCGCGTAGCAGTACATTTTCATATTAGCCGACTGACGCAAGAATGTTTGGAGCTAATTTGGATACTAGCGAGGATGCTGATGGAGAAATTCTGTCCTTACACCGCCTCATGTCGACCATCTCCACCGTTGACTTCATGCTAATGTCAACGAGGCGGGAATAATGTTCATCTCCCGCTCTCCCGCTTCATTCTTACGTGCTTCTTGATGAATTCCATCACATTAACTGCCTGTAAACATTGCAGATTGAAATGTAAACGTTCATGCTCCCTCGCACGAAGCCCGTTCGCGGCCGTCATCTAAAGGCGGGGTTTTAAATGGAGATGGATGTCTTGAGTTATTGCAGGAGATCCTCTGACCTCAGAAGACTACATCCAGAATCATCTTAAGTCACTGAAAAGACATAAAGATGATTGGAGTAATGTAAGCTGAGAATGAGAAGATGGGATATTTCAATTTGGTTCAATCTATTTCACATTTTGGCTCCAGAGTCCGTCCGTTTCCTCCGCCGTCCCATAAATAGATTCATTGCTTTCCTCTGGTGCTCCTATAAATGGATGCAGTAGAATTTCTTTGTTTTGTTCTGGCTCTGCTTCCGAATTGTTTCTATAGTAAATGTGTTGATTATACAGGACAGTACTAGAAGATGATCCGGAGTAATGGAAATAACGAAGAAGATAGATGGTAATAGAGAGAGAGAGAGAGAGAGAGAAAGAGATAGAGAGAGAGAGAGAGAGAGAGAAAAGGAGAAAGAGAAAGAGAGGGAGAGAAAAAAAGAGAAAGAGATGGAGATTCAACAGATGATTCAGAGTAATAGAAATAACAAAGGAGATAGATAGGAATAGAGAGAGAGAGAGTGAGAGAGATACAGTGGGACAAAACTATAAATGAGAGAAAATGGAAGAGGAAAAGTGAAACTGAGAGAGAAGAACAAAAAGAAAGAGAGAGAAAGAGAGAGAGAGAAAGGGAGAGATGCCTAGGTAGAGAAGAAAACTACATTTTCAACATGTATACCGGTAGTGGAAGTAGGAATGTCAAAATACCTTCATTATGATAATACCTGAAAAAGGAAATGCATTACGCAGCAACCTTGAATATATACTCTCAGAATCTCAACATTGTTGTGAAAAACACCATAATTTGACAGTTATTAACTCAGATTGCCTCTGAACCAAACAACCTCGCTTGCTGGCATTGCATTTCCTGCGGGGCTCCTGGCAAAAATTGCTGATTTAATAAGCTGGTGATTATGCGTTGATTGTGTGCACTCAGATGATGTATTATCCGCTATCAAAGCTGTACCATCTGTTGCTGTTCACATGTCAGATATTGACTTATCGTGGTTAAATGAATTCAATTGGATATCATCTTGGCTGCTGATTGCCATCTATTTATTCTGAATTTGAAGGATTTTCAATGTGTTCCAATCATACTTTAAAGGTAATACAAAGTTTTGGAAAATTTTGAAATTGGGTGGATAGTGATTCTTGACAGTTTTTATATAATTGGATGCCCCTGTGGATGTATTATAAGCACTAGAAAATGTAATAATAATAATAATATGTCTTGCTTACCCAGGGTAGCTTCATCAGTATTCATACTGTTCTCCCTGAGGGCCCTGCAATCATGTAGCCCCTAAAACATTTCTACTTTAGAGAAAATTTGAATATAGAAATTTGCTGGTGCTCCCGGTAAATTTTGATAAATTTCAAATAGCGTCTACAGCCGTACAATGGTAGCTGCGACCATGAAAATCTCAGAATTTCCAATCGAGAATAGCTAATCGGTCGGTTTTAGTCAAGAAAGGTTATTTTTATAGCCTAATTAATATCTTGACCTTGAGAGGAAGCTATACAACATAAAGAGTTTATTATTTACAATTTCATAACTTGATTTCAACCCCGACAACGATCACTAAATATTGTAGGACCGCGTATGCTTCCAATATGTTCATTTGACCCTAATTCACGACCCCATACCAAAACTTTGTAATTCCTTTGACCCTTTGACTACTGACATTTCGTATTTCCATAGGCTGAATACAGGAACCATCAGGTTCCAGGAAGCAATGTGTTAATCTAATTTTGCATATTGGTATTAAATGAACCTGCATTTCAAGCGGAACCTGTGATTAATTCTGCAGCTCAAGTATCCTTCAAATAGGAAGATTATTAAGACCAGTAATAGATACATAAAATAACAAAAACTCATGTTCACTTAAAAGCCTGTATATTTCCTAACAGTGTTTCTATTTTCTCTTCTTTTAAATATTTTCTTCCTGCAGGAATTAAAATTGGTGAAGAAGGACTTTGTGTTTACAGAAGTTTCAGTATAGGTAAGTACCCAAAGTAATTGTATGTAACTCTGACCCATGTAGTAATGTGATCAGAAATGAGAAGGGCAATATGCTTATGTAAAATCTATTATACTGCACTATTTATTATTACCGGTATAAACCTCTCTTTAGTATGTTGAATAAGTCTAGTCATCTGAATGGTAGAAATTGGAGTCGTGATTTTAGCCATGCCCGCCGACCGGTCAATATTTTTTTTTAAGATGCCCGTTGCTCCGGGTTACGGGCCGCATAAATAAATTTTGCGGAGATCCCCAATGTTTAAAAGGTTTCTTTTTGCGAGCGCAGATGCCATACAGTGTTTGTGCGATTTGGTCGCTACATTTTAGGTTTTTTAATTGCTGAGATCCCCTTTGGTTAACGTGTAAAAAGTTTCTTTGTGCGGAAGCGGATACAAAATACAGTGCAGTGTATGTGCGATTACCGAATGATCGTGACATTCAGGCAACTTTCCAGCAAAGATTAACAAACAGTGTCTCAGATTTTCTGTGATGTTTTAAAGGCCCACTGCACTACTTGTAGTTACTTGCGCCCTCTATATAACAAACAATGCCTATTCGGTGACCATTGGTCCCCCATGATCCTCTTTTTCTTATGTTAACTGAGAGCTGAGTTGATGAGATAACCACCTGTCCAGTGACCTTGCAGGGCGCTCTAATCCCTCCTGTAAACTACGGCAGATAAGCTTTAACAAGTCTTTACTCAAGAAAAGGATAAGGTAAGATCTCTTTGTAGGGTTTCTAATGAATTTGGTATATAAAAGATATATTGACTGCTTTAATATTCGAGGCATAGCTGTTTCTATACTGGCTCTCAGGGACGTTACATCATGCCAATGACCCCTCGGCGTGCCGGGGCAGGCCGCACGTTGAGGGGTCATTGGCAGGATGTAACGTCCCCTTGAGCCTATAGAAAAAGCGATGCCTCTCATAGCAGTCAATATATCTATTTTTAGTTTGGTTTTGTTTTGTTCTTCAGGGTTTTTCCCTTGTCATATAAACGAGGCATAAAACGTGTTTTCATGAAGAAAATGTCATGCTAATTGACAAGTTAATGGATGCAGTGACAGCCTCCACTTAATTCTATACTGATGGATAGCTAAGTTGTCATACTAATAGCATTTTGATGTTTACTTTATTATAAAGTGAATATGTTAGAATTTTTTTTACTGTAATAAGCCATTATTTTTTCAAGGGTTTTTGGAATTTTGCAAATTATTGTAGGATTGCAAATTTAACACCACACAAATATGAGCTAGCAATGCCCTTGTGAACTTGTTTTTTATGTATCATCACAAAACAAAAACCCATTATTTTAAAGACTCTAGCTGTCCCTTTTCCCACAGAAAAATCTATATGCAATTATAACGGCATATGAAGAAGATTATTATCTGTGAGTATGAAATGATGAAGCTGAAGAACGGGAGATGAAAGACGATCTATGTCAAAGTACGCTAGTTTATCCTTTTCTGGTTCTTAACATTGAAGAGTGTAATATTAGGCCCATTTACACCTCACAAACACCATTTTGAATTTTTTTTTTTTTTTTTACTGCCATTTACACCCATAAAAATCGTTGGGCGTTTAAAGACTGAAAAAAATTGGTGAAATTTCGGCAGGCGTTTAAAAAAACACCACACTCTAGAAGTGGATTCTTCGATTTTGTCTTGACGTGTTTGCCCGTAATTACTATGCAACTACCTACAAAACATCTGAATGTGAGAAAAAAATTGTAATTTCTTTCACATGATTGATGTGGTTTATGTGTGTGAGTAGGGCTAATGATTTGTCAAAAGAGGTTAGAAGGGAAAACAATGAGGGAAAAAGGTGTAAGGAAGAGCAGAATTAATGAGAATAGGGATCAAGGGATATCAAAGATGATTTGAAGAGGGAGTGAAAAAATATATGTTTGTTTAATAAAGATAAACTTGAGTTCTGGTAAAAAAAGGAAATGAATTCTCACAGAATCTAACGAAACTTACACTGAATGTTAAAGATTACAAATAAATGTCATGTGCCAAACAATTTTGGAAGAAAATGTATACTGGCTGAGTAATGAGCATAGAAAGATAAGGAAATCAGGGTAGTACTAGCCCCGACACCATATGTGTTGTCCCATATACATCTTTCTGTGTAAGTGATTGTTACTTTACCAAGACTCTGCCAAATTTATGATCATTTTGATGACTCCAGAATCTTGCATTACACACCATTACTTACATGCTATATGATCAACTTTTCTGATCCATTCCACACCTTTTCTTTCACAATGCAATCGCATTACCAGAACTCAAGTTTATCTTTAAGCTAGAGAAAGCAAAAAGAAGCCCAATTCAAAACACCTCCCCCCCCCAAAAAAAAAAAAAAAAAAGAGAGAGAGAAAGAAAGAGATTGATGTAGTAAATTGTAGAAAGAGATGGGGAGACAGGCAGAGACAGAGACAGAATAAAGAGGGATGGATAGAAAAAAAAAATGTTTTTGATGATGCCGAGGATGGACGCACAAATTGGATAAAAGCGATAAGTCCATTTCCATGATGTAACATTGAAAAAGGGTAGATAATGGAATCTGAATGTTATTGAGGTCTGTGACATCACTGTAGTGATTTAACAAGATCAGTGAAACTTCAGTAATGAGAGAAAGAGAGTGTGAGAGAGAGAGAGAATGAGAGAGAGAGTGAGAACTCTATGGGGGTGAATTAAGAAGCCATTGCAACTCTGAGTAACTGTGGTCTAGTGGATAAGTCACCAGACTGTCTTGGATTCTTGAGTTCAGACCTTGCCATGGCACTAACATCTTTAGGCAAGACATTTATCTGCATTTGCCACACTTATCCCAGGTGTAGAAAATGGATACCTGGTAGGATTAATTCTTCAGAAAATAATGTGTATTGATGGTGGTTGCCGGAGCTAAAGCCAGGGTAATGATTCCAAAGCTTTTTCATTCCATTTGACAACATTACATTATCAATTTCTAGGTGAATGGGAAAAACAGAATGTAAAATAAGGAGTGGCATTTACAGCTGAATGTATTGTATTATCAACTGAATATTATTACATTATAAGTGACAGGAGTTAGGAGTAACATTTAAATCATGATCTAATGCACATAGACACGTCATGAAAATTTCACGGGTCATTCTGTCAAGTTGAGTTCTGAAGACTACGAATTTGAATAGAATTTTCCCAAAATCAAATAAAGCCAAACACACTAAACGTGACAAGATAATGAACTCTGCCAAGCGATATAGATCAAGCAAAAAACCAAGACACGGTAAAGATGGAGTTTATGATTTCATACGTGGATACTTTGCGTGTGCTCGCTACAAAACCGTACACGATAATCTAATTGCACAACTCGTCTAAGTTTTGAGACATGCCATTGTAACCATGCCAGCATGTCACGATGATCACGTTAGCAAACGCTCTTTTCTTTCTATCGCCAAGATAGGGTATCATTGTTGAGATGACATGATAGTACTTGTGATGGATGGAGATTGTCAAGGTGTTGTGTAGTCACACGCTGTGTTCACATTATAAATTGCATATTTGCAAGAAGTTTGATCCAGTGGAGATATACTGTAGGATGTTTCTATCACGTTCACACTCTAAAATAATCTTATATGATAATAATAATTGAATGGAATTGAATTGATAATGGTTTTATTGAGAATAAAAGAACAACATTGCATCGCAGCGTAAAAGGCCGAATTGGGCAATGTTTTACAAATGTAAAATACAATATATAAAACATTCATCAAAATGAACAAACTGAACTTGAATGAGTAAATTGTCAAAAATAGTATGCAACTTTAAAACTCATTTCTTATTATTTGATCTCCCTATTTTAAACTCATTTTATATAAAAAGGAGATAAAGAAAAGTAAAGAAGAGCATGATGATGGTGTAGAGTAAAGAAAGAAAAGAAAAGAAGATTGTAAGATTAAGAAGAGGATGAAGAGGAAGAAGAAGAAGAATGATACCTGTGATGGACATAGATTGTCAAGGTATGGTGTAGTCACTCAGAAGACATGCCATGTATCTTCTATAACTTTGTTCTCTCAAAGATAAGAAGAAATAGGCTTATCGTGCATAGTGTCTGCAACGTTTGCATTTTCTAATCTTCTTGGAAGTACATTATTACTGTGTTAAGATGACACGATGAGGGTACTGGTAAATCTGATGGAAGTATATGTTCAAGATACATCATGTAGTCACAAGCCTTGTTCACACTACATATACTCTTTGAGAAGTTTTTTCTCGGGAAGATATAATCTTTAAAGTTTCTTCAATTTTCACATTACCAAGTCTTTTAAAGAAAACATGAGGCAATATATGAGAAGCCTAGTGACAGTGGAGGTAGCTCATCCTGCTCCTGGCTTATTTTGTGTGTAGATGGTATAAGTTTAAGATGACAGTTTTTGACAAGATAATGGATTTTAGCACTGTCAAATATCCCTTTTCCAGACCATAATGCATTCACAGGTTTGTTTCATGGATCTTGTAAAGTGTGATGCTGAAGCACTTAGTTTTCCTTTTTTGTCTATATTAATTTACAGTTATCTTTTAAGGAAGCATAAACCATGAGGGTATCAAGAGAGATAGAGAGTGGGTAGATGGAGAAGGGGGATGGGGAGAAAAAGGCAGAGAGGGAGAGAGAGAGAGAGAGATAGAGAGAGATGGAGAGAGAGAGATGGAGAGAGGGAGAGACAGAGAGAGAGAGAGAGACAGACAGACAGACATGCAGATGGAGGGAGGGAGGGAGAGAGTGAGAGGGGGGAGAGACAGACAGACGGAGGGAGGGAGAGAGGGAGGGAGAGAGTAAGAGGGGGGGGGGGGGGGGGGGGAGAGAGAGAGAGAAAGATGGGAGACAGAATGAGAAGGTGCTCTAATCTATCTTATGTTCAGAGCCAGAAGGGCATTAACTCTGTTTTAAAGTAAATGAGTTAATGCCTTTCTGGCTTCAAATGGAGAATATGTTCCTGCGTGTTAATTGCTATTCAAAGACAAAGGGTAAGGATTACTGTTGCAATTGGGTTTTACATTCAGTTCACTACTTTAGTGCTGGGGTTAGGGTTGGGTATATATGGTTTGGTCCGATGTTTAAATCATGAATTCAGTTTAATAGTATCGGGACCATTAAAAAGCTCTTGCATGTGGCAGAACCAAGAAAAGTGATAGAGTAAAAGAGTGATGATTTTATGTTGCCACAGGTCTGCTTTGCTAGTGATGAATGTATGAGGTTCAGGTGTGCCAATTTTACGAGGTTTGATATCAATACAAATGTCAGAGGTTTGGTGGATTGTATTATCAGTGCTGCATTTTTTTTCTGTCCCTGTAGATATCAGTTATCTGGTTGTTAAAGTGTATAAATAGATGGAGTACACCTCCATTGTGAACGTTATTAAAGAGAGAGAGAGAGAGAGAAAGAGTTGGTGCTATCAGCAAGTTGAAGTTTATACTTTATATTTCGGCAATGAGGTGCCCAAATATTTCTTTGAGTAGAAAGGTTCCTGAATACCGAATTTTACATATTTTATCTGGTGTATGTTTATCACAAACAGGCGCCAATCTAGAAACTGGAAATTGGATTTTCAGGAAAGAGGTTTCAGCACCCATTACAAAAATGTACCTATATGTATATGTGAGAACATATCATTTTTGATTGGGTGACCAGGAATAGACCACATTTAGAGGTTTCCACTAGCCCTCCCCACCCCCTCCTAGTCTTTAAAGCGTCACAGTGTGGCCATTTTGATCACAAATACTCACTGACACTCCAAAAAGCATTCTGTAAACTGATGGCAATCAAATCTGACAGTGCGTGAACTTCAAACATTCCACTTCTCTCTGAAAATATGAACCCCCTCTCCCCCCTCTCTCACACTCTCACACTCTCTCTCTCTTCATTTTCATTTGTTGAGAACCAGAATGTTATTAACTCTCATCCTTTATGAGTGAGTTAAGGCCCTTCTGACGCTCAACACATGATTTGATTATCACTCTAATGTGAATTTTTTTTCATTTAATCTCCATCATGGCCATGCTACAGGTTTCATACGCTTCCTAATCCACCATTGACCATCTTCCTGATTCATCAAGTTTAGTGGGTTAATTTCTCTCTCCTCTCACCTCTCTCGAGCCCCCTTTAATGACAACAGCTCGCTCCTCCAAGGACTCAGACGGTTTTCTTTCAATTACGGACGAAAACATATCACTTTCAGCAGTAGGGCTGGAGCGCTGGAAGGGGAGGGCTAAGGAGAGAGAGAGAGAGAGGGAGAGAGAGAGAATGATAAAATGCTTAGAAGCTTTAAACAGAAAAGATCCATCTCTAAAGACCTTATTGGTGTTGTAGTTAAGTAGAACAGAAGTAGAATGGAATTCACGGTATATACCAGACACTGCGGCGGTGTGACACTTTTGCAAATTATTTGTGATAGCTGTTTTTGCTGCAAGAAACTGATAGAATAGCTCAATTTCAAATGCTTTGTGAGATCTAACCAGACCCCATAAATGTGTGCAACAGTCGCGAAAGGGTTAAGGACCCGCACATTAGCGCAACAGTTCCTTGCCTAGTGCTACTTGGTGTAGAGTTTTCCTTCAATTACCGGTGTAAAGGTATCGCTTACTGGCGTGACTGAAAACTGCTAGAGGGATGCCTGTGTATCTGCGGTGACAGGACACGATTCATGTTTCTTTAGTTGGAAGGTGTAATACTAGATAAAGAGTAGTCTAAGGACTCAGGCTCTTGTTTTGAGAGTTAAAAACAATTCCATGAAGTCTTGAACCTTGCCTTCTCGTTGTCAGTCTCAGACTTGTAACAACCGTTTGTCGCGACACCTTGTCAAGGATCTCCCAAAAATTGCACCAAAATAATGCCACATTGTTTGTGTGCAACTGGGGAACTATTGCATCCTCTTGTACACAAATGATGTTAGCATAGTTATTCAATGTTGAATGATATAACCACCATTAAAAACAAATTGAACAACAAGTTATAGACTGCTGGTCCAGCTACATTACAGGGACTATGGAGTGCAATAGACAAGGACTATGGAGTGCAATAGATAGTCTAAATAGTCTTGCAGGTCAGACTCTGTTTTATCATGATGACTAACACATGATAATTATGTGTCTAAAAACAGTTGGGAAGATACCTCACTTTTACAAAAGCAAATCAGAAAAGAACTCCAATGAAAAGGGTCTCTTTACACTGAATAAAACATTCTAAAGGTAACAAATGATAAAAATATATATTTCTGTGCTTGAGGAAATCACTTTTTATTAGAGATTCATTGATTTTATTCACAATTAGATTCCATATCCTTGGGGGAGTCCTCCTTTTGTGTGTATTCTATTTCTCTTTTACTGCATCAATGAATAATTTGTTTTATTTCAATCGGTTTGTCAGATATGCATATCAAGGACTTTACAGTGGTGAGTTGGCAGAGAGATGTTGTAAACTGACAAATTTGTAGCATTAGTTTCAGATCTTTTTAGAATTATTTTGTTTTATTGAACATTGTGATATAAGACCCCGTTCTCACTCACTTCGTTGGGGCGCTCTGGAGCGCTCTAACTAAGACCCGTTCCTCAGGAGCGTTTCTTAGGTGAGTGAGAACGGTCAAAGTGGTCCAGGAAGTGGACTTCTGGACCGCTCCAGAAGACCACCTTCCGAGGTGGTCTTGAGGAGCGGGTCTTATTAAGAGCGGTTTGGAGCGCTCTAACGTGCAATGTGAACGGAAAGCGTACTTTGAACGGAAGTGAGCTAGTGACCTTCGGTGCGAAACATGTAGTACGGTACATACGGTTTGTATTCCGCGCGCGAAAAATTTGACCTGCTGACCAGAGCTGCCATAGCAACAAGACCACTTTGACTCGTGGAGCGGTTTGAGCCATTAAAAACTGCTCGGAGTGTGTACGCTCGCAAACCGTTCCTCAAGACCCGTTCCTCTGGAGCGGTCTAACTAAGACCACTTTCAAAGTGAATGAGAATGGGGTCTTAGAGGTATTTATCTCTCTCTCTTTCTCGTATGTAATTATTACTATACAGCCAATGCATCATGTGCTCAGAGCCAGAGGGGGTTTAACTCCTATCATTTATTCACAGGGGTAATTCCCTTCTAGCTCTAAACAGATAGAATCATGTGTTGAGAGCATTCAATATTTGCTGTTGAATTCTAAAAGGATGTATTTCCTCGGACTTGGCATGAAGATGGTCCTATCCCAAAATAGAAGTTGTAGTCTTAGACTTTTCCAGCCCCAAATCTTAGAGAAGAGCTTAATATTGGTGGATATCTCTAAAAAAAGACTCTATTGGAAAACTGCCTTGAGCCCATACTGTCTTTGGCGGAGTTTTGCTTTGAAGTTTTCCTCCGATTATTGGTGAGAAGGTATCAATTACAGCAGAAGGGCATGGCAGAGAGTGCCATGGTTGGAAGAAAATAGTAAAGCAATCGATAGAAAGGACAAGAGGCTGCTTTAACCCTTCACCTTTTGATCAAAATCTATCACTTTTCTTCTTTTTTTCTTCTTTCTTTCTTTCTTTCTTTCTTTCTTTCTTTCTTTAACTTCTTCTTCCTCCTCCTTCTCCTCCCCTCCCCTCTTTGCCCTTTTCTACTTCTTCTTTTTTCTTCTTCTTCTTCTACTTCTTCTTTTTCTACTTCTTCTTCTTCTTCTCCTTCTTCTCCTTCTTATTCTACTTCTTTTCTTCTACTTCTCCTTCAATCTTCTCTATTTACCTTCTTTTTTCCCTTCCATTTTCTCTTCTTCTTCTTCTTCTTCTTCTTCTTCTTCTACGTCTTCTTTTCTTCTACTTCTTCTTCATTCTTCATTCTTCTCCATGTTTTCTTCTTTTTTTTTCTTCTTCTAATTCTTATTCTTCTCATCTTCTCCCCTTCTCCCCTTTCCCCTTCTCCCCTTTCCCCTTCTCCCCTTTCCCCTTTTCCCCTTTTCCCCTTCTCCCCTTCTCCCCTTTCCCCTTCTCCCCTTTCCCCTTTTCCCCTTTCCCCTTTCCCCTTCTCCTCTTCCTCAGCATTCTCCTCTTCTCCCCTTCTTTCTTCTCCCTTCTCCCATTTCCCCTTCCCCCTTCACCCCTTCTCCCCTTATCCCCTTTTCCCCTTTTCCCCTTTTCCCTCTTCTCCTCCTCCTCCTTCTCCTCCTTCTTTATAATCTTCACAAGCGCTCTGGAGCATGTGTTGAACGACCAAAAGACCACCTTATCTATCTCAAGTAGATGTGAACCCATCAATACACTGCTGTTTCCTCTCTCTAAAGAATCCATACAGTATAACTATAAGATATTGGTCCTATTCATATGATGTGGTGTTTGTTTGCTTGTTGCTTACATTGTGTACCACATTGTGTACCAACATACAATTATAATCTATTGTTATTTTTGTTATGGTTATTTTTTTTATAAAAATATTTTATAATATGTACCCATATCTTCATACTTATTTAATTTCCAAAATGAACAAGCCTGTACGAGCCATGACCCTAACCTATCGAACATTGTTAATGATAATAATTGTTAACAATATCAGCAGCAAAATTAATAAAAATTAATGATGAAAACAATAATGATAATAACAAAAGTAATAATTATAATTAAAAAATGACAATTACAATGATAATGATAACAATGATGATGACAACAATGAGGATGAGGATGAGGAAAAGGAGGTGCTTATATTTACTAAGGATTGTGTCAAAGCCCTGTCAGAATATCCATATTTATACCGGGCATGGTGGCTCAGTGGTTAGAGCGCCCGCCTCATGAACGGGAGGTCATGGGTTCGAACCCCGGCCGAGTCATACCAAAGACTTATAAAAATGGGACCTTCTGCCTTCTAACTAGGCGCTCAGCATATTAGATTGAAGAAGGGTAGTAATAACATATAATGTTATGCAGGGCCCGCTGGAAGAGCAGTTTCATAACTGAAGTGGCTACCCTGGGTAAATAAAACGTTATTATTATTTTATTATTATACTGTAAAAAGGATTAGATTCACATTCATCCACAAAATGTCTTTGGATTCGGACCGGGGAAAGGCTAATAATGATATTACAGGATTTGTCGGCCAGTAAAAACAGATATTTGGCTTATGAAAACAGTTTCTGATATGATTACAATGTAAGTTTTACCCAGCGTATACAGGCTTTTGCCATGGTGTCATAATTAGGAATGACATGCAGTTATCATGGGCTCAATTCATAAGTGGATTAGACTTTTTCTTGAGGGAGAGAGAGAGAGAGAGAAAGAGAAAGATAGATGTAGATATGTAGAGAGGAAGGAAAGAAGTAATGGGGAGCGAGATGTAGAGAGAGGGAGAGAGAGAGTGAGAGAGAGAGAGAGAGGGGGGGGGGGCATACAAAAGATTAGAGTGTAAGGTTTCTCCAGTGTATGGGGGCTTCTGCCAGAGTGTCATGATTGGGAACGATGTGTGATTATCATGGTCTAAATGCGGAAGTGGATTAACACTTTTATGGAAAAGTGAGAGAGAGAGAGAGATAGAAAGAGAATCGGTCAGAGAACTCATAGTCCACAGACAGAATGCCATGCATATTGTGTGGTGCTATGGAAATTGGAAGGGAGTATCTGGTGACGAATAAACATGGGCCGCACACTGGCCGGAAACTAATCGCGGTCATCTTGTAAGGCAAGGAGGTCAGCAAGAATAAAACTTGACCAATGGTGGCGATCCACTAGCTTGATGACCATTAGCATTAACAGTACGTTGCTTGCCGTTACATGCTTTTACAGACATTAAAGATACACTCCAGTTCTGGTTAAAAAAAGAAAATTAATTCTCACAGAATCAAACGAAACTTAAACTGAATGTTCAAGATTACAAATAAATGACATGTGCCAAACAATTTTGGAAGAAAATGTATACTGGCTGAGTAATGAGCATAGAAAGTACTAGCCCAGACACCATGTGTGTTGTCCCATATATAGCTTTCTGTGTAGTACAGTGCTTGTTACTTTACCAAGACTCTGCCAAATTTATCGTGATTTTGATGACTCCAGAACCTTGCAGTGCTCACCAATACTTACATGCTACATGATCAACTGTTTCTGATCCATTCCACACCTTTTCTTTCACAATGCAATTGCATTACCAGAACTCACCTTTATCTTTAACAAGTCCATTCTGTACCCATTGTCTACAGCCACCAACAGGTTCCTGTACTTAACCTATGGTAATGAGTGAATTCAGTAGTCAAATGGTAAAGGTATAAAAAGTATACTTCATCTCAATTAAGCAGTACAAACATATTCATCTGGGAGATTTTCATTTCTTTCTTTAGAAACACTTTTATCTTTCATGTGGCTAACAGTTACTAAAGCTTGTTCATACCCTTACCAAGTTTTGCAATTTTTTCAGTGTGTGAAAAATTGATTTATCTTGATTTCTGTTTCATGAGAATGTGACATATTAAAGATAACATCTTAAAGTATCCAAGAAAGGCCCTAATTCAACCAGTTCACCTTTCATTCTTGAGTTATGAAAGACACATACAACAAACCCATCAAATTTACAAGGGGTTATGAATAATTTAGTTGTTGATTGTATCTGTAAGTCGATCGGTTATGAAGTATGTATACTACATTATAACGGAAGGGATTTGAAAGGGGTGCATGCAAAGTGATTCTTGTATATTGATTGGCAATTAACATTTAGCAAGTACGGATCGAGAGACATGTCTGGATCCATAAAGAGGTCATGTTGATTGGTCGATGGTCATACAGATTCATCGCAATGACCATAGCCGTGTCTTTCACTTTTGTGAACACTACGCAGAAAATGCTTTGTGGGACTGGAGGGGTTGAAGCGTGCCCTTCTTTGAGGTCAGTTGAGCGACCTATCCCCTAGAGTGGAAGGAAAGTCGTCAGCTTCATGAAAAGATAAACAATGACTGCGTGACAAGCGGAAATGGGCTACGGTCATCGAGATGGGGGCTTTAAATTGATGGCTCGTCTTGCTCTTGTGCTATCTCTCTCTGTCTGTCTGTCTCTCTCTCTGTCTCTCTCTCTTTCTGGGTGCGTTTATCGTGTCTTGCCACTAGATATGTACATATTGAACCCCACTATACGAACGATTCAAAATAAAGGCCTTATCTCTGCGCAGCTGTTTTGCGCCGTTTGACCGGGGAAGCAGACAGTTTCTCGTAGGTCAACTAGATGGACGGGTACACATGGCACGCTATCTCTGAACCGGAAATTAGCCTGGGAAGGTCCGATTTATATGTGGGGTTCAAAACAGCTTTGCGTTTATCATGTCTCAGAAACGTGATTCTGGCTGTATGTCACATTCAAAACTCATTTTTTTCGGCGTTACAATATGCCCATATCTAAAGACGTTTGAAAAAGGCTTTGCGTTTATCACCTTAAAAAATTGCTTGAAAGACGTTTGAGAAACCTGATTCTAGGCAAAAAATTGGTCAATAAACGCACCCTCTGTCTGTCTCTCTCTGTCTGTCTGTCTGTCTGTCTCTCTCTCTCTCTCTCTCTCTCCAGGCTCACTCTCTCCAGGCTTTCTCTATCTCTCTAAACTTTCTGTCTGTCTGTCTTTCTCTAATTTTTGCCTATGTTCTCTGCCTTTCTGGCAGAGCTATGTTATGTGGCTATCCATCTCTACTTGCTTCAACCTGGGACCTTTTTCATTAAAAATTTGTTATCAATAACACGCTGCAATAACTAATGTAAGCTATAAAAATAAGGGCATTTGATTGGCTGAGGGCAAATTTGTCATAGAAATTAACCATTTATTATTGAAAACAAGTTTTATGGAAAACAGCGCCCTGATTCTCATACGATGCATGACACCACCTCAAAAACCATTTTGCATGCATGTGGCAAGTTGAGATTTTAAAGAATAGCTGCATGTCCCCCCCCCCCCCCCTGCCCCCCTCAAAAAAAAAACAACCATGCTAATTGTGCTGTGTGTGATAAGATACAGAAAAATGAAGTGCGCTTCAAGGGTGTAATTTATTTTTTGTCATGCTGGTTTGATGGCTTGCTTTACCTGACTGCTGAGAAAGCATTTTTCATGCTTGTAAGTAAGCAACCAACCAGAGGACCACCTGTCGTAAGTCCTTTATGAAGGACTTGGTAATGATGACTAATGACTTGCAAAAGGGCACTAGCATACCTGCCAACCCTTCTGAATAATCCAGAATATTCTGTTTTTCTGGATTTTTAGAACCCCAAAATCCGGAATATTCCGGATTTTCAAAAAATGTTTTTTCTTTTTTTTTTCTTCTTCTTTTTGTTGTTGCTTAAGCCAAATTAAGCTTGTTTTATCATATGCCGCAATTTGAGAGTTCACGTATTGCGTACGTTGAAGGGCTGCATGATTGAGCAGCAAATTTGTATTCGCTTTTTTGCACAGATTTACTGCGTTTTGCCAGTTACACTGCCGCTGCATGTGCGAACGTCTGTTCAGGGTACAGATTTCTTATTTTCGAAGACATACCGTGCTAAAAATTCTTAATTCTCATTTTCAAATGTTGGCAGGTATGCACTAGCTCATCAACTTGTTTTTCGAACCTAGGACCTCCCGATAATGAGACCTCCCACCTATGAGACCACTGCTCTATATCACTGAGCCATCATGCCTCCTTATTTGATAGAGTGAATGTGTGAATGAGTCTTTAAAGGTAAAGACCAGTTTTAGAAACTCCCCCCCCCCCCTCTCAAAATATGAAATGGAAGCTCTCATTACCAATCGTGTGAAAGAATATGTTTTGACTAATACGTGATGATACAAATTTTGCCGGGAAACCGCCTTCTAATTGATATATTTGGTAAATTATTATATCTATTTGGACCTGATAGATATCGCCCACGTGTCACGCACGTGTCGCTTAGTTTCTGTGTACAGTGCTTATAACTTTACCAAGACTGGGCCAAATTTCTTATCATTTTGTGATTCCAAAACCTTGCAGTACACACCAATACTTATATGCTAGATGATCAACCTTTTCTGATCGATTCCACAACGTTTCTTTCACAATGCAATCGCATGACCAGAACTGATCTTTATCTTTAATGTCTCTAGTGATGCTCTCCATTCATTCATCCATCTTGTCCTCATTCTGCTTTCTCTCCGCCACTGATTTGTTGACTCTGCCTGATTATTTCAGTCCACAAGTGTCAATCCCAGGCTCACAGAACCCGACCCAATATAATGTACGTCAATTTTCATGTCTGTTATTCCAGATTTTTTTCTGGTAAATGATCCCTGCTATAGAAAACTGTAACAGGTACATAAAGAAAGGAGTGTAGTGTTTCTATTTCATATCGTATGTGCAACCAGAAACTTCAAAGATTTACCACGTATGCACAAACAAGGGAGCGCAGTGTTTTCATTTCAGAAGTATGTGAAACCAAAGAACACGAAACGCAACGACCACATTTCATCATATATCCTTCCACCATAGCATAACCGAGCCGTAATCAATTTCTTGCGGAGACCTGCACATACCAAACCAGAAAGTGGAGACGGAAACCAAAGCATGAATAAATATTTGCGGCAAATGTTTGCATCAAATTTTCATAGGTGGTTTGATAATGCAGTCATGCATGTGGTGGTGTCACACATAAAAATGAAAAGGACAGTCCCTTCATGCAGCGAGGCTTCGTACGTGCGCACTGATGCATCGTTTTAGAAAGTGATCGGGCAGTCATGAGGTATAATAGAGGATTTCAGTTGTCCAGATTATTTTTGGAAGGTTTTTTTTCTCAAGTATTAACCTGAAATGGAGCATCTTTTTATTACATGTTTTATCACATTACTTTATTTATATTAACCGAGTGCAATAAATTTGATTTTCTGGATTGAATTTGCAAGAAGCTGTCCTCTCTATGACTACTGGCTGGAGATAACCTACTACATGTATATACCAACACCCCCTCCCAAAATAATGGAAAGGCGGGGGGGGGGGGGGGGGGGGGGGGAGGGGGAATTGAAATAAAAGCTGTCTTCTGAAGATGTTAACATACTATTTTGAAGATGTTAACATATTAACAAAATAATAATGCACAAATCCAGTATGCCAGGTTACATGCAGCATTAATCTGTATTTATATAGCGCTTAATACCGAAGTGTATTACAGATATTATTACCCTGGTAATTGGATTTATTCATACACAATGTGCACTAACTCCACTCTCTGGGGAGTATTCCTACCATATGGTCACCATGAGGGCATATGGCAATTACTAACACAAAGGGCTTAACTCATCCTACCAGGTCCCCATTTCTATACTGGGTATGAAGTGGCAAATGTAGATTAATGCCAGCCAAAGGATATTAGTGTCATGTTGGGGATTGAACCCACAGCCTTGGAATTTCATGTCAAGTACTTAAACCACTTAAACCACTCAACTACGACACCTCTAGTACATATAAAGTTAACACCCTTTTGGTCCTCAACAGACAAACGTAGATCTTGTTTTTATTCATCTGCAGTGGATATGACTCAATGCCCAAATCACCCCCACCTCACTTTGCTGAAAAAAGGTCAAGTTTATTTTATGTGTGGATTATTAAAAAGTTCAGGAACGTTTGCCACTTGAGAACTTTTCTGTAATCAAAAAGATCATTTCATCTCTGCCATCTCTATATTTCAGGCTGTTTCAGTGTTCATACTTACAAAGAGATCCAAGTACTCCTACATGTCTGTGACTTCTTAGGCTGATTGATTACTACTAACTGTATGTCTCACTAAAAAAAAAAAAAAAATGAAAAGAGGCTATACACTTCCATAGGTCAAATAAATTGGAACCAGGACTGTTTATTCATTCATCTTTAAATATCTAATAAAAGAGGCTATACATATGTGTAGTTCAAATGATTTGTCGTCAACGTTATGAACCAATATATCTGTACATTGATATATTCATAAACTCACCGACGCATCAGAAGCAGGGCTTTCCATTCATACATCTTCAAACATGTTTCAGCCCAGCATCATTTGCTTAAGCTTTAAAGGACATCGATAGCTAGCTGTGACGACGCTTGATGGCTGATGTTATGCAGATCGACAGGCAGGTATTGAGATGTCATTGGATAATAATAGCCCCCTCGTACTTGTCGGACGGTTAATGAGTAGATGGGGTATGCTTTATGAGGTGTGGAAACAATTTACAGGGAGTGGTTCAATGTTGGATGAGCTGTCGTGAGAGAGGGCTTATGAGGTTGAGCTTTGAGAGCAATTTATCACCCAGTGTTTTCCAAAGTCATGTAAAATGTAGGAAAATTCCTTAACTTGTACCAATCACCAGAAAATGTTTTGCTCTGGCTTTTTGTCTGATTTTGCAGGGAGCCATACTCATGCCTTGAGCAATTTAATGCATGGACAATATTAAATGTGTATTTAGTGTTTTTCAGTACTTTGATTGAATAGGAAATATTTTACATTATTCATATTTGCATTTAATGGGGAAATTGAATACCATATAAACAAATATTGGATATTCTATAATTCCAATAAAAATATGCGATTTGCTATTCTTTACTGCCAGAGACTGCATTCTACCGGCACGCCGCATTTCTCAGATTGAAATACGATATTTGAAGCTCACTTCACAAGCTCAGTTTTATACAGTATAGTTACTTATATGGAACAGATAACTCCTGGATTCTTCACTTCAACCTTGTTTCTGTGGATGTCTCGAAGGAGAACTCCAGCCCCTAAATGAATTGTGTTTAATAAATCAAAAATATCAGGAAAACAATTCAAGAATTTTTTGTTAAAAACATACATTTACCGTAAAAATAAAAAAGTTTAAGATATCAAAAATTATAGTAACAACTAAAGATCACAATAATTTTTACGATGGAGTCTAATATGCAAGTGTTTGTGATGTCGTTCTGTCAGTATTCACGTATATCACATATATCATGTGTTAAGTGCCAGAAGGGAGTTATACCGTATCCTATTTTACACAGAGTAAACGCCCTTCTGGCTATGCATGAACCACCAATATTTTGAGAACATAAATGTATTTTTTACTCTCTGTATAATATTCATATCCGTATAAAATGAAAGGGTCTCCGAACCACTCTCTTAAGCACAGGTATTCATTCCATTGCTATCACGTAGGTAATGGAGTATAGAGTGAAGGCTATGTTCGGCTGGCTGGCGAGCTGGCTAGCTGCAAACCAATTTGGTTCTCCTTTTCTATCTACGGATCTTGAGGAAGAGTCAAGTGCATGTACTTGGTAGCATTTGCTAAGTGACTTAGCCCCCAGCTCAACATCCATGTAAACCATTTTCAGGTCCTTACTCTCTCTTTCTTTCATTCTCCTCTTTAGGTCCTTGCTCTTCTATTCCAGCCTCCTCTCTCTCCCTCTCCCTCTCTCTCTCTCTCTCTCTCTCCCTCCCATGTCCACCCTATTTGTTTCTCTTGTCCACTCTCAATCTATCTATCACCCACTCTCTTTTCTCTCTTTCTTTTTCCCCCTCTCTTTTATGTTTTCTCATATCTCATCTCTTCTTTCCCATCATATTTTCTTGAGGAGGCACGGTGGCTCAGTGGTAGAGCAGTGTGTGGTCTCTCTCTCACAATGTCTGTTGTCTGTCTGTCTGTCTGTCTGTCTCTCTTTCTCTCTCTCTCTCTCTCTCTCTCTCTCTCAATGTATTTCTGTGTGTGTGTGTGTGTGTTTGTGTGTGTGTCTCTCTCTCTTTCTCTCTCTCACTCTCTCTCACTCTCTCTCACACTCTCTCTCACACTCTCTCTCACTCTCTCACCCCTATCATTATTGTCCTCGTCTTCATCTCTATTCTCTTTCCAATCACCTTTCATTTTCTGGGTCTCTTCTCCCCTTCTGTCGTCACATTTTGAAAAACTTGTCTAAAAATACAAGGTGAATGGAATGCAGGTCATATAGATAGTGGGGGAAACCCCTTTTGTGCTTGAACTTAAAGTGGAGGACAATTACAAGTTCTGTGCAATGTTTTATACCGTTTAAAAACTTTGTTTAGAGCCGAAAGGGCATTAACTCATATCGTTTTACATAACTCATGGCTACCTTAAGCTTTAATGTGAACCAAACAAAGAGTATTACTAGTCCATTAGCTGAGAGAACGCATGGCCTTCATTCAAACGTTTGAACGAGGTGAATGGAATTCAGGTCATATCGATAGTGGGGGAAACCCCTTTTGTGCTTGAACTTGAAGTGGAGGTCAATTACAAGTTCAGGGCAATGTTTTATACTGTTTAAAAACTTTGTTCTCACCTTCATCTTCATCTCCATCTCCCATCTTCCCAATCTCTCTTTTTCATTTTCTGAGTCTCTTCTCCCCTTCTGTCGTCACACCTCGAAAGACTTCAGGCTCTTATTATGAGACCAAACTTCGACCAAAAGAAGCAAACTCATTTCTTTATTTTTTATTTTTTATTTTTTACACAAACACTCTTTCAGCTTCAGTTCTTGATAAGAACTCAGATTAGGTCAATGCCCAGTATATGCTTAATATTGTAGAACCTTTGTTTTTTCATGTTTTCCCGTGAATTTTGACAGATTTCAGATGATACTTTCTCTCTTTTGAAAGTAGGGTGGTTTTTTTGGTGGTCATACATGAATTTGAAAATCATGGAGAAGCTAAAAGTAAGGGAAAAAAATGCTGTGTTTATTTGACAAATACATTGCTAACTTTAATGTGCTTTATTTCCCTAGGGGAGCTGTATTTTTTCAGTGGACATGATCGATAAGTGAGTTTAAAAGTTCATGTTGATTTAATCATCAGGAAATGCATTTGGGAGCGTTGTCCGATTAAGAAATTAAACGAAACAGGTAAACTTTAGATTGAGGCTTTCTGTGGCTGTGTGAGCTGGACACTTCTCTCTGTCATCACTGGTATTCATTATTATTTTATTGACTTGTCTCTCCGGGGAATTGACATGATGAATAATGCAAGGAGGAATATCACTGATAAATATTTGATACCTTTGCAAATTGATTTGTAGGAAAGCCAACCTCATGTGAACAGAATGAGAATGAATAAATGATAACTTCTATTTTACTAGAGTAGGTTTAAAAAATATTCTTTCAATTTTCATTGCTTTGAATAAATCTTCCTTAACCTAACTTTGACTATAGGGAGAAAGAGAGAGAAAATATATCTAGACCAGGCTTATTGAAACTTATGTTTTTGTAAAAATTTAATACAAATTTTGGTAAGCCATCAAAGCTTCCAAATGCTAATGTAGGGATTGAAACAGATTCCATGCCTTGCATTTCACTTCACAGAACGAGAACAGAAAACCGATCCTGCCTTTTTATTCTGTGCCTTATACCTTAACATCATTTCTGAGAATAATCGTGAGTGGGTTGTAAGTGAGTTTGGATAAACAGTGGAGTCCATTTGGATTTGGGAGTGGAGTTTTGTTCAAAGAAAGAAAGATATGCTGCATTAACCAAAGGAGTATCTCGATCTCTATATCCTGGAGAGTGGCTTGGTCGTCTCATCTTTTCAGCTCTTTTATTTCATTTATCCCAGTTTCCACCCACACATTGGTAGTATGTGTTTACACTCTAGGGTGTATTAAAGCACTGCTTTGCTTTATGAATTCCCCAATGTTCTCTCTTCTGTCCAGTGGACCAAAAGACTTTTCATACTGTCTGTATTATGTTGATCTATACTAATATTTTTCTCCTTTTATCTCTTTTCTTTATGTCTTGTGGTTCCTCCCACGCGTGATATATGGAATGGTTTTTAGGCTGTGGAGTAGAATAACTTTGGTTTGGTTCTCGCTCTGAGTTAGTGGTTTAAATGAGTTACAGTTCCCTGATGCAACATTAATTCCATTTCTGGTCAGACTAGATAGATACTAGAGTTTTTATAACGTTCATATTATCTTGATATACATCTGGTATTTCCTTCTTTTTCTACTCTTTCCCTCATTTATTGTGGTTTCTTCCAAAATTCACGATAAAAAACAGAACTGGTCACCTCAACGAGTTGTGTATAGCATTTTTTTTTGTCCAGACTCAGTTTTTTTTTAATCCTTAGTTTGGGTCGCAAGTTTTGTGATGTGATATATATATAATTCTATTTTCTCGTCAGACTACTGGATATTACAGTTTCTATACTATTCATATTATTTTGATGTAGGCATCACTTTTCCATCTTTTTGATTTGTACTTCATACATTCCTGTTCCTCCTACAAAATACATGGCATTCTTTATATACTATAACCATGGTTTTCGTCTTGCTTAGAGATCTGTGGAAACCATGCTTTAGGTAGCAACTTTCCTGGTGTGATATTTAATCCAGTTCTTCCTACTGTCTAATGGATATTGGACTTTTTATACCTTATTTTATATAAGATCTCTATGCATGCACTTCCAAAGGAAGGAAGTACAAGAACAGAGCAGTAATGAATAAGAAAATCTCAATGAAAGATGTCTATACCTTGGTTTTGTCAAATATTTGTTTCAGGATGTGTGTAGTGTGTATTTGCATCTAATTTTCGCAGGCACTCACTCTCTCTTTGGTATATAAGGTAGGGATGGGAAGGGGGTAGGGATGGGAAGGGGGTAGGGGTGAGAAGGGGGTGGGGATGAGAAGGGGGTAGGGATGAGAAGGGGGTAGGGGTGAGAAGGGGGTGGGGATGAGAAGGGGGTAGGGATGAGAAGGGGGGTAGAGATGAGAAGGGGGTAGGGGTGAGAAGGGGGTAGGGGTGAGAAGGGGGTGGGGATGAGAAGGGGGGGTAGGGATGGGAAGGGAGTAGGGATGGGAAGGGGGTAGGGATGAGAAGGGGGGTAGGGGTGAGAAGGGGGTAGGGATGAGAAGGGGTGGGGATGAGAAGGGGTAGGGATGGGAAGGGGGTAGGGATGAGAAGGGGGTAGGGATGGGAAGGGGTGGGGATGAGAAGGGGGTAGGGATGGGAAGGGGTGGGGATGAGAAGGGGGTAGGGATGAGAAGGGGGTAGGGATGGGAAGGGGGTAGGGATGGGAAGGGGGTAGGGATGGGAAGGGGGTAGGGGTGAGAAGGGGGTAGGGATGAGAAGGGGTGGGGATGGGAAGGGGGTAGGGATGGAAGGGGGTAGGATGAGAAGGGGTAGGGATGGGAAGGGGTGGGGAATGGGAAGGGGGTAGGGATGGGAAGGGGGTAGGGATGGGAAGGGGTAGGGATGGGAAGGGGGTAGGGATGAGAAGAAGGTAGGGATGGAAGGGTTAGGGATGGGAAGGGGGGTAGGGATGGGAAGGGGGTAGGGATGGTAAGGGGGTAGGGATGGGAAGGGGGTAGGGGTGAGAAGGGGGTAGGGATGGGAAGGGGGTAGGGATGGGAAGGGGGTAGGGATGGGAAGGGGTGGGGATGAGAAGGGGGTAGGGATGGGAAGGGGATAGGGATGAGAAGGGGTGGGGATGAGAAGGGGTGGGGATGAGAAGGGGGTAGGGATGAGAAGGGGGTAGGGATGAGAAGGGGGTAGGGATGGGAAGGGGGTAGGGATGGGAAGGGGGTAGGGATGAGAAGGGGGTAGGGGAGAGAAGGGAGAAGGGGGTAGGGATGGGCAGGGGGTAGGGATGATAAGAAGGTAGGGATGGGAAGGGTTAGGGATGGGAAGGGGGTAGGGATGAGAAGGAGGTAGGGGTGAGAAGGGGGTAGTGATGAGAAGGGGGTAGGGATGAGAAGGGGGTATTGATGGGAAGGGGGTAGGGATAGGCAAGGATGTCCATAATCACCCCCACCTTGGAAGTTGAGGTGTATGTATCAGCTGTGTGTACAGCGCTTCTTCAAATATACGTCTAACATGATAAATATTTGTGTTTGCTTTTCATTAAGTTTTATCAGATCATGACAGCAGTTGCTCTTCAAACCTACAAGACATGTTAGCTTCATCCAAATAGTTTGTGTATTTTCATTTAAAATTGAACTATGAGAAAAGAAATCTAAATGTTAGAAAATAATTCTGTGGTGGGTTAGTCATATAGTTTAAGCTCCTTTGTCTACTCCTCTTGACTTTCTCAAGCCAAGTGATTTTTCATGGTTCTTGCCGTCAGAAATTGGAAATTAACCACTTTTGAATACAGTTTATAATGATATGATTAATTTGTGTGAAAGAAACTATAAGTAAGAATATCAGTATTTCTATGAATAAATAGGTTATAATCTATCTCTTGTTCTGGTGAATATGCATGGCTCCAGGCTTGTTTTCATCACAGGTTTAGGGTTAGGGTTGTTATTAGATGGAATGTTTGGTTTATGATTGAGTAAGGTGCAGTATTGGGTCCAGGGATGAAATTAGGAATTCGGCTATGGTATAGATATCATTCGTCCAGCAATTGTTGTCAGAACGTACATGTATGCCATACAATGAAGTGGTGAATAAAATCTTTTATCATTTATGCATTATTTAAAACAAATTCTATTTTCAGTGTATATTATTTCTTAAATGTTACTAATAATATCATTAAACATAAATGTTACAAATATCCAGAATAGTGAAAGCATTTTTTTTCTGAAAGCAAAGATAAAAACAGTTATTGGTACTTCAAGAATGTGTAAGGAGCAAAATGAACCAACAAGAATTGGATTTTAATCTAACATGTAGTGTTTACCGGTAATCATTCCTTTCAAAACACAATCTTCTCTCTGCTCTGCATCCTGTATGCATTCTCAAGAGTGCCCCTAATTTCATTCTTGAAATACATCAATCAGGTCTCTCTCAAATATTAAAAAACCCTTAAGACATAATCAATATTCAATTTCCCAGGGCAGATATGAGTTGAAGATATTTTCTCACTGTGTTTCTTCGCGGCCTGTCCTTGGGAATAACTTACCCCAATTTTTGACACTTCTCGGGTGCAGATCCAGATTGAGGGGAGAGGTTGAGGGGTGAGATTGGGTGAGGGGTGAGGTAGGGCAAAAGTCTAAAAAATTATCTGACAATTAAGCAACAACAAAATAGAGATAATCAGCCCGTTCTTCTTTTCTCTGTTTCTTTGTTTTCTTTCTTTCCCTCTTTCCCTCTTTTTTTTTTTTGGGGGGGGGGGGCATGTTCCCCCTTAGCCTCCCTGAATCTGCCCAGCACTGCTTGACATCCATCGCATGCTTCTTGCCTGTATGTGATACAATGGTGGAAATATGACTATCACCCATAGGGAAGATACATTTGTTATCTTTCTTGAGTATGATGTAGAATTTCATATAATTTTTCAAGGTGATGAGGTATGTTGCCATGGTGATAAACACATTTGAAATTGCTAAGATTTGTACAGAAGTTTTATTGGGTTGCCTTGGTAACAATTTCTTTAAGAAATTATTATTCACCTTCTGTTTTTTATTCATGTATGGTTCTTGGGTGTTCTATTAAATCTAAATTGCAATTAGAGTTTGCCTGTTGAATGTGGAGTGTACAGATATACTTAATTATATCTGAAAATGTGAAAGATGTGAGTATGCGTACTGCTTGATGACTATGGGTACGTTTATGCTCAGCTTTTTCTGGCCAGAATGAGGCATCTGTTATGCGTTTAGTTTAAAAAAACGGTTGCCTCCTTTCTCATTTCTGTAGAATCGCCATAAACAGTAAACCGTGGAACTGCGATTACAATGAGCGTTTCAAATTGTTCATTCTGCCTTCAAAATTGAGCATAAACGTACCCTATGTTATTTGATGTCCTTCATTTCATGATAGATCATGGTAGATCAGATGGGATGGAGGCACAGGGCACATGCATCTTATTAAAATGTTACTATAAAGCATATGTGTACCCCTCCATTTCTAAAGTTTTTTTCAAATAAAATAGTTTCAGAGATAGCTTTACCCTTTAAGTACTTTATGTAGAATTTAATTACTTTTTTTTTTTAAATTAAAAAAAATTAGGAGAGGGGGGGTGGGGGAAAGGGGGTACCTTTTCAAACATTTGAATTACATCCATGACCTTGCTCCCCCCCCCCCCCCCTCCGGATAATATTCCTGAATCCACCACTGTGTATCTTTTCTGGTCAGTGTGTGTATATTTTGGTGTAATAGACCTTTAATTAGTACTAAACCTGTTATATATAACAGGTTTATGATTCAATAAAGAATTAGAAGCAATGTTAATGATATTGACTGTAATGTGTTAATACTACTGGGGTTATCTCCTCATTTGAAATAGCCCTTAACCTCCCCTCTCCTATCTCATTACATGCATGGCATTTGGAGACACATTCACGTTGCAATATCATTGTCAGTAACGTTCAAGTGCATCGATCAGGACTGGGGAATGTAATCTTTCAAGCCCCCCCCCCCCCCCCCCTTCACCCAAAATAACTCCAACTCGATAATTTGTCCCCTAACCCTTAACATGCAATCAATAAGCAATTTTCCTGTTGAGGTTATGAAGTGCATCTATCATGAGCATGTAGTTTGGCCTTCGGAACATCTTCCCATTATCGCTAAGATTTTTTCCCCCTCCTCCTCTTTGCCCGATCAATGCCCCCGACTGAATCCAACGACTTGGATTGTTGTCTTAGAGGCAGCTGGTGGCACAAACAAGCGTTTGATAGGCTGTCCCGGCCAGCCTGGCCCGTTCCTTCCTTCTCTCATCTAGTTGGTCTGTGTTGTGTTTTTAAAGAGAAGAGAAGGAAAATGAGCTCTGATAAAGATGAAATATAATTTGTATGTATTTTTTGTAATTTTGTCATAGTAGAAATGTCCCCTGAAAATGTCCTTATATTTGAAATTTGATGATAAGTGGCTGTAAGACTGGACCAAACTTTCCTGCCACATGCGTGTTCAGTCCCATATACCTATTGTTGTGTGCAGTGCAAGACCGACAAAAATTTCCTTTTATACATCAATAATTATTTATACCCTTACCCAGATTTGTTATTTGTTAAGTATGTGAAAAAATAAGTTTGTCCAGATTAATCTTTCTTGAACATGTGACATATTAAAGCTTACATCAAACAGTACTTGATCAAAACACAAAAACATCAACATTTTAAGGGGTATGAAGAATTTAGTTGTTAACTTCATGTAACAATTTCCATTGCTTCCACACAGTGTCTTTCATAATGTAATTGCATAGCAAGCAAGAACTCAACTTTATCTTTAAAGCTGAAGTTCATTGAGTTATCAAGTTTCCTGAAATGGAAATGTAGAAATTAAGAAAAAAAATGAATCAGTGAAAGTGTGATGAAAATCTAATAAAGGATAGGGAAGTTATGAGGTTTTGATGGTGTGATCAATCAAACACAAATTGGCAACTCTGTTATGTCCAGGAACTTTGCATCCCCCTTAATTCATAAATGGAATAAAACATTACCATGGAGTGATGTCTTTTTAATATCTTAATTAATTTATTAGATTTTCTCATGCTTTTGTATGTGTGATTAGTAATGCACAGTAACAATCAGAAAGATTATTTTCTTCTTCTGTAGTGTTAATTCATTTATGTAGCGCAGCTACTAAATGAATATATTTAATATGCTTTAAAATACAAAGTATCATATCATTACCTCGACTATAGCTGAGCCGCCAATGCGCTAAAACATTCAAGGAAATTCTTCCCACCGGGTACCCATTTACTTCACCTGGGTGGAGAGTGGCAAATGTAGATTAATATCTTGACAAAGGACATCAGTGCAGCAGTACCTATAGATGCCTGCATTATATAATTTTATAATGTCCGGTGGTTTTTGTGGCAGTTTTAACATCCAATGTGAACAAGGCCATAAGCTTCACCTGATGCAGCTAGAGAGAGCACTGCATGGAAGTGTGTTTGTGAAGCACTCATCATACCTCAACATCTATCGGGTCTAATGTACACATCTGCATAAGGTTTTTGTTCTGCAGTCATGTTTCATCAACATTTGCAATTGGCTAATGTACCTAGGGTCCATACTTGATCATGCTAGCTGTGCAGGTACGTGACATGTCACAGGAGGGCAGTGAAAAAATACACGGGGGCTCAGGGCGAAATAGCCCCTCGAAATGCCCAAAAGAGCCCCTGAAAATCAGAAAAGAGCCCCCTTAAATTTGCATAGAGTTCAATGCAATACAAATTTTAGAATGTTATTTTCATGCAGGCAAGGTTGAAAAGTAGCCCCCGAAAAATAAATATTAATTTTTTCCCTAAAAGAGGGCTGTGGGGTGTATGTGTTGGGTGGGGGGAGGGGGGGGGGGGGGGGGGGTGTAGTCATTGGCGTATCCAAAGTTGATAAACAAGTCAGGAACAGGTGATGGAATATATACCTGAGCTGCCCAGATGCTATAAGCTCAGGGCAAGTTTTAAAGTCATCTCCCTGCTTCTTCAAATGGGCAAGGAAGGAGAGGTACCCGTAAATCTCCGTGTAATAAGGCGCACCTGTGTATAAAGGCGCACCCCTATTTTGGGGGCATAAAAAAAAAAAAAAAAAAAAAAAAAATCATTTTTTTTTGTTTTGTTGTTGTTATTGTTTTGTTGCCGAAAACCCCACCAAATAATAGTAACAATGTCGTTGTAGAAGAATGTGTGTAAGATCATTAATGTAAATTAAAAAACAGGTCCAGACTCTTAAGGCTTCATGATACCAAGTGTCCCACACCAGCCTCATCACATCAGCTAGCAGAAGCACTGTGTTCTATGCCAAACATCAATAGTCATGCATGATATGAATAGAATCCTCTAAATTTCTGACAATAGAGTACCTAGGATAGAACCTTGTGGTACACCAATTGTTATAGATAAAAAAATTGAGGAATTATTAAAAACTACATTTTGAAATCTATTAGAAAGATTACTTTCAAACCAAGATGACAGACAAATTTGAGTGTTGTTGTAGTTTCCGAGTGGTGAGTCAATACACTGATTACTGAGCTGGGAGACATTGCCAGGCATAGCGCCATAAATCGAAATCGGGAAGGGAAAAAAAAAAAAAAAAAAAAAAAAAAAAAAAAAAACTTTTTTTTTTTCTGTATCTGTGTATAAAGACG